>NIVC01000027.1:940000-1005599 GCA_002269645.1 Macrostomum lignano | reverse complement strand
ATTAATCTAGCTAAAAGTTTCAATTTATATTTAAAATATCAATACTGGAATTGCCTATCACAGAAAGCACCGGCCAACTGCACTGCCTGAGCAGTTCAGCGTTCATCTCGGAGTTCGACGGAGCAACTCAACCCGATCGGAATGGACTGACGAGCTGACTGGATCGGAACTCTCGTGGAAACAGTGGGCTTATGGCTATCCGCAAGCCCATCAAGATTGCGCGACTTCGTCTCTAAGGCTGAGAATTGGGTTTCTGCGAGCTGTGACTTTGTTTCGGCCTATGTGGTATGCGAAGTAGCCAATGGTAAGTGGTGTATCGTGAACTTTAGGATAATCAATTTCAATGCCAATGTTTTATTTTATTTATATCCTATATACCAAAAATGAAAATCTTGTACGTTTGTTTGTTTGGCCATAAAGGCCATGCACTTGGTTGAAGTGAGGTAGAGAGCTAGAGGAAAAACACGGCTAATAAAAGCTGGCCACAGTTAATATATAGCATGAGCCTAAACTCTACTGTGGTAAATAAAAAAAGCCTCTAATATACTATTTGCTTGATCTACTCCATAGAGGAAGTAGATACTAGAATATCTCATCGTTAAAGTGTCCCTAATGGTAGAACTCAACTCAAGACTAAGCGTTCAAGAGCGATATTTAAAAACTTGGGAAGATTTCTGCAGTGACGACTTTCAAAGCAGCTGGTGGATCCGTGAAGACCCAATCGAAAGATGTGGTCTGGTGCTCCAAGAAGCTAAACAGGCCTACAGACGTTTTGAGATTGTGACGGATCATAAACCACTCAAGTTTATCGTCTTTTCGCCCAAAGATCTTCGGAAGATCTGGTGTCAGTGTACCAGTACAGCATCAAGGGTAAAAAACATGAGATACCTCATGCGGATGCCCTCTGAAGATTGCCTACGGATGGTTGTTTCAGAAGGGACAAATCGGCTACTGAAGTCGTGAGCAAAATAGCAAAATAGCTGCTCTGGACCTCGCTTTTTCGGATAAGTTGCCACTCACTGTGGATCGAATGGAGCAAGGGTTAACGGCAGACCAGGAACTCAAAGAGGTTATACATACAATGCAAAAGGGCAAGGACCTACCGGAGCAATTTGCGAAAGTAGGCTGAGCTGCAAGGAACATGTGCTGCTGTTGGATCAGCGTAGCTCGTATTCTTACGCCAGTGAGATTGAGACCACAGATTATCAGATACCTGCACAGTGGCTTTTCTCGATATTTGAGTGAAACAGTCCAGGACATGCCAGCAAATGAGACCATCAAAGAAACCTGCATTGAAGCCTTGACAGGTACCAAAAGCGACATGGTCAAGACTACATGCTTACTTAGGACAGCTGGACGGAAGCAACTTCCTAGTCATTGCTGATGCCAAACAGACTCTGGTTATTAAGGTGCTGCGTCGGACATATTTCAACTACGGAGTTCCTGACGTGCTTGTCACTGACAAATGAAGGTAGCTCGTTGCTAGTGATACGGAAGCTTTGGCTCAAAATAATGGGTGCTTTGCACCTAAATCAGGTGGCTGAAGGTGAAGCTGAAGCAGCTGAGCGAGGTAGATCCGGAGATTTGCAAGCAACAGGCACTCTATGGCCGTCGCGTCTACCCCAGAAACCTAGCAGCGGCACATTGTCAGGAGATGATTAGATGCAGCTTCAAAAATTGAATGACGCTAATGTATCGGCGGTCATATGAGAAAACCACTGCAATAGAGAGTGAAGAGAAAGTTGATGCAAGAGGCGGTGGAAGACGAGCTACATCTGGTGGCCTGCGGACCAGTCATTGAATGAACAAGGCCAATCCTTAAGCCCTTTTTATTTATCACAGTGGTGTCTCCATGACTGCTATATACGCGGTCATAGTTCTTTCGGCCAGCGTTTCTTAGCTGGGCTTTTTTCCACATTTGTTTTTTTTTCCTAAAGAAATTTAAAATACTGACTCTAACACTGATATACGAACTCATACAAGGATACGGATACTTTAAGTTCTATTTAACGAAATGAAATAGCTGCATATCCAGCTACTCATGCGTAAGCGGCCTCTAATAAACACATTTGCTGCGATAGAAACATGAAACACTAGTTTCACGGGCAGCGTTCGCCGCAACACAAAACATAGTTTTCAATGTGGTATTTTTGCGTTTTAAAAAGGCAATACTCGTAGCAGTAAATTTTACCAAAAGGTTTCTACGCATTTTAGGTTCCCGATTGAGCCGGCAGTGCAGGGAACCTCAGTACAACATAAAGTACAACGTGACTACTTCCATGTCAGCAACATTGGAAAAAGCAGTCAGTTTTGATCTGCCTCAGGCAATCGTGTCCTGTCAAATCGATCCCGTTTTGTGCCACTCCATTCAGATGGCATCCGATGCGGAAATTGTATTGTCGGGTGAATATGCCAATCACAGCAACTCCAGTGGGCCTGAAGCAAGCCGCACGTTTCTTATTGAACAACTGTGCTTAGGTAATGAATTTACTACTAGCGTAGTATATGAAATAAGCAATTGTATAGATTTTCTGTATTTACTTGCAGATCTCTGTTCTGAAATGGACCTTCTCAGCACCGGAGTAGCGCAAGCTCTAGTGCGATCTGATAGCACACACTCAACAGTACCCATTGATCGAATCCGAATGACTCAACCTGCTGTGGTTGCTGATGCTGCTGTCAGCGCTACAGAAGTTACGGTATGTAGTGGAGTAGGAATGTTGCCATAGATGTTTCTATCCCTTGCATCCTCAGCCTCTTGCATCCTCGTTCAATCAACTTACCTGCAGATCAAATTCAGCCAACCAGTTTTGGTAGTGGCTATGTCCGTTTTGGGCCCTGGTCTTCGAATTACTGATTTGTCTGGACAGCCTAAAACTTTCACTGAGCTGAAAGTGGATATTTTAGATCAAAGTACCGGAAGTTTCGTGACGGAAAGCGTCAGTTTTAACAGCGTAATGACAATTTTATTGTGTGCTAGTGCAAGGCGAGTATATGGTTCATTTCTTTGCTGTTTACTCATCCAGAGCTTATCATCTTCTATTTTAGCAATCTCCGCTGGATGCTCAAGGTCAGCCTTACCTGCTGAAGTTTCGCAAAATCATTGTCACTCGTCACGTCAGAGCATTTCCCCAACCTCGTGTGGCCATCAAGCTTGAGCTTTTTGGATGCGTCCTGGATCTGGGGGAGTTCAGTTGCGTCAACAAAACCAGCCTCAGCATTCTTTCGCGCCACGTGCGCTGCTTTGGAAACTGGCCTGTCGTGTACTGGAATTTCGACACGAAATTTCAAATGAACCAATCAATTTTGAGATACTCTGGCGGCTTCTGGAGCAGTCAATTCAATGAGTCTGAGTCTAACTCATCATGGACTGGACTCAACGCTATTTCACTTTTGTCTCTGGTGTCTCAGTGGCGTCTTAGGATCGATGCCTGGCTTCAGGACGGCCGGTTCAGATACATCGAATGCTTTGTCTTCAGAGTGGCTCAGAAAGTTGATAGATTCATGCTCAGAGTCTCTGACTGCGATGGAGGTGACTTCAATGGCTCTGCATTTCAGGCTCTGAATGGCAGCAGCTTCTCAGCCCGTGACTCTGGGACAAAGCGGACGCAGCAATCGCTTCTGGCAGCGGATGGTGGTTTGGAAGCGATTCTGCAGCACCGAAAATGACCGGATCTGGAACGGATGGAGCTGATGATGTCATGCAATGGGCTGGCGGAGAAGAGATCTCTGCGGTGCAAATGAGAATTTTGCAGCTAACTGAAATTGAAACAGGTGAGCATCGAATTCGGTTTACTGCATAACGAATTACCCGTCAAACCAATCAATCACGACCTTCATCAATGTTACTTCAGCTGCTGCATACGACTCGGGCTGTTTCTCCGATGCCAGCTGCACTCTCTCGAATCACACAGTCTGCAAAGCGTGGCAGGGCAACCGAACTTTGGCTTGTCTCTGCCGAATCGGATACAGATGGCACAGAGGTCGCTGCAAGCCAGGTTAGCATTTCTAACTAACCTTTGATTCAAATAACAAGCTTTAGTGTACTCAACAACATTGAAAAGTCGTTACCTTTGAGAGGTATTGACTTTTGAGTGACGTAACTTGCGCCACGCGACGCAAAGTTGGGCTGGGTGAGGAGGGGTTGGGAAGAGCGGAGGACTGAATTGGATGGATTGAAGCTTCCGCCCGGTTTTCATTGTTTCTCAAGCATTTTTAACTATAAAAATGGTTTGACAGATGATAGACACTGGTAAAAAGACATTGCTCACTGGGGCAAAGGGTGGCGACTTTTCAATTTTGCTGAGTATAGATATTTTTGCGCAATTTAAGCAATTAAACCTTAATTTTCAGAGGTAGACATGGCAATTAGAAGCTCGTTAGCACAGGCTCCATATCTCGTCAGGCATGAGCAATCAACGGTTACATGGCAGCTGCGTCTACAAGCCGTAAGCGGAGTCAGTGGCTTTCCATCAGCGACTCAACCAAATTTAAGATTCTTCATCGGTGCAGAGGCACCAAATGCGACGCAGTTCGAAATGCACGCAGTGAAATCAGGTGCCGCCAGTGCTGGATGGGACATCGGTCAGGAGGAGGACCTCAAGTTGAACGGATCCATCGTTCTTCCATCTGGAAGCCGATGCCTCGATATCAACCGGCTTTGCATCACCGTCTCGGCTGACCTTGACGCAGCCTTTGTGGAGGCAGACGAGAGGGACAACTGTGTTTGTGAGCTTGTGGTGCCCATTTGCCAGCCGGAAATAGATGTTTCGCTGGTGCTAAAACCATTCCAGACAGTCATTACCAGAGGTGTCGCTGGCCAGCTCTCTCTCACTGCGGAGGTAACTGCCACTAACGCTGCTCCTCACGATATTGCTGAGGTTCAGGATACCGACTCAAACTTTGTGCTTAAGTCAGTGCTATCAAGGAGCAACTGTTCGATTCAAACAGCTGACTGTATTACAGCAGACACCACTGTGATGCTAGTGATGGTTGGCGATGGAGATGCAGCTGTGAGACAAAATGGAGTCGTCAGGGGCTCAGCAATGCTAGTTCCGTAAGTATCTATTTAGAAATTCCAAAAAATATTGTTAATTTCATTAATATTTTCTCTTTCAGAATAAACACAACCGAAATTGTACTGAACCTGAGCGTTTGCGAGGCATCGCGCTACATCTGCGTTACAGTTGAAGCTGGAACCAACGCGAGCTACAAAGACCTTGCGCTCGAAAACAACTTGCAATGTACTCCGATTTCCTTGAACTGTACGCCTTATGCGGATGTGAGCATGGCCAACTCATTAACCTTCGTGGCTAATGGCAGTTGGCTGTCACAATACCCAGCCTTGCTTGTAGTCGATCACTCGTTTTATCTGCAATCTGGAGTTCCAGTAGAGCCCGTGCCGGCTGGAACAAATCGCACAAACTTTGAGTTTCAATTATTTCTAACAGACGAAAACTCAACTCTCCGTGTGCCATCATTAAGGACTGCAGTTTGTGACGAGGCTGAGAAGCGACAGGGACTCACCCACAACGCGACTGTGACGTGTCAATACATGTTCAACGTGTCGAAGACTGTGTGTCCCATGCTCAGTCTGCTATGCTCAGAACTGTTAATTGGCTCAGGCGCTTCTTACACCCAGTCTGTACCAGCAAACAATATTCGATGCAGTTCTCTAGCAGACAGAATTTCTTGCCGCGACTCTCCAATAACCAACTTTTCCTGCTCATCTCTGACACAACTGATTCTGGAATTTAACTCAACAGTTCAACTGCAGCTTAGTTGGTCATCTGGGTCTGCAATTCAAACGAATGTCACATTCGAAAGAGTTGGTTCCGTTGTTTGGAACTGGAACACAGCAGGTCACGTGCACAGCTTTGCGTCATATATACAGTCTATTTCGTTTGATTTTACCGATCACGTTGGACACTTTAATGTTTCCTGCGATGCTTGGAACGACGCTGGTTTCGTCTCAAAGCAGCTGGAGTTAGAAGTTGTTCCAGATCTGAGTAGCATTCTAAGCGTAACGCTTCCGGCTGTAGAAACTCCCGCGCCTGTCAAACAGAACCTTACATTTCGAATGCTGTATGGCAGCGATATTTCTGCCACAGAATACTCCTGTCTGCTTCAGACAAAATATTTAGAAGTGAATTTTACGGATCTAACTCTGAAGAGGAGCGAGCCACTGTTCGTTCCTATAGAGTTCCTAACCGATGTTCCATTTTTGTTATTAAATGTCTCCTGCTGGAACGCCCTGTCGGTCAGAAATAATTCTCTCTACGTCATCCTGCAGCAAAACATTACCGGCTTGCGATTGGAGGTCTCACAGCTGCTGCGAACTTATCAGTTTGGTTATTTAATGATCTCAGCTGAAACTGGCTCCCACGTAAATTTTCTGGTCAGCTTTAGCAACGGCAGTACACTCGATATTAATTCAAACCAGTCAGTGCATGCTCCCACACAGCTCAACCTGTCACTTCTGTTTTCGAGTCCCGGAGTTCACACGATAGAAGTCACTGCTACGAATTTCCACACCCATGCAGCTCAATCAGCAATTGTCATTGTTCAAGAGCCAGTAAGCAACCTTACAGTGTCTGCTCCGCCGTTTGTGAATGACTCACAACTCGGCCTGACTGCCCAAGTTGGCTTTCTTCAGCGAATGCCTACAAACGCCTCGTGCAATGCAACATTCGGGAAGCAAAGCAGAACATGGAATGTGGAATCGCTCACGATCGAATTGAACTTCACCTGCCAGGCTGAAATCACAGCGAGACCTTGGAATCTCACGCTCAGCTGCTCAAACCTGGTGAGCTATGAAGAAACCCATACTACTGTATTCTGTCAGCAAAGCATTCAAGGAGCAAGAGTCTTTGGACCAGTGGCTCATCCGGCTGGCAGTGAGCTCAGTCTAAAACTCAGCTTTGATCGAGGCTCAAATATCCTTGTTGTGACACATCTCGGCGACTCCGATATAAAGAATATGTCCCTTCTGTTTGGTAGCACACAATTTATAAATCACACCTATGCAGACGCGGGGAACTACACCGTCAGAGTACTGCTCTACAATCAGGTCAGCATAGTAGAGCTCTTGTTCGGACCAATAGTTGTTCAGGAAACTATTGCGAATGTCGAAATTCGATACCCGCACACAGTGCTGTACACTCCAGCAATTGTCAACTTCAGCTTAAGTGGACCAGCATACAGAAATGTTCACTGTCAGTTCAGATTTTCAAAGTTTGGCTCAGGCTATCTATATATTCCCCAACTCAATGAATCTGCTTTGTTCGAGCGCAGCTTCCCTCGCGAAGCGCTTGGAGCCTGGAACTTTTCGGTGAACTGCTCCAATATGGTCTCGTCGTGGCTAAAAATTCTGCCAGTGTTCATTGAGCTGGATGCCGTCATCATTGAAAATTTACAGCCAAACGGTACTGCGTTCTACACTAACGCTTCTTATATGACCCTAAATATAGCCAGGTTTGGCACCCACGGCTGCTTTGTTGTCAACTTTGGTGACAACTCTTCTGGTGAATCTTTCGGTGCTGCAGATCTGTGCGCACCGTATAGTATGCGAGTTGGTGCCAATTTCACTAAACTACCTTATGATACTCGGATAGTGCATCTTCAGCATACGTATCCGGCAATCGGTGAATATATAGCCACTGCTTTGGCGTTCAACCATGTTAGCAACGACACGGCTCAGTGCTCCATCATTGTCAACGACTGGTACTGCGAGCGTCCGCTCATCAACTTCACTGTCAACGGAATCCTGGTGAATCTCACTGACCCTACTGAACTCCCGCCAGAGATCATGAGGTCATCCGATGTAATCATCGAAGCCCTTCCGTTCATAAACTGCTCAAAAACATCCATCACAATTTGTTCCTGGTCAATAAAAGATTCGGCAGGAAATGAGCAGAACCATTTGTCATATCATGATTCGTTTACTTTCAACATCTCGAGGCTTAGTCTATGGTACGGAAAGTACAGAGTGTCACTCAATGTATCGATGTCGGGCGTTCAGCCTCCAGTGTGGTCAACCTCACAGCTGACTATCAACATTGTCAAGACGCCGATTAAGGTGTCCCGTATCGACGGGCCAGAAGTTGCGGCTTACAACAGCACGCTAAGCCTAAGTGTTGCAAACTCTACTCGCGACTTTGATGTCAGCGAGGGAAATCTTACTGGCTTCAAATTTTACTGGGCGTGTTGGAGAGATGGATTGGAGGAGCCTCCAAAAGTTGACATGCTGCTGCCGAACATCACTGCACCATTAGTTTCCAATTCCAAAGTCTTTACTGGCTGCTATGGAAATGGTATCGGCCTCATCCATAGTGGGAGTGCAGCTACCATAGAAATTAACACCTATCACATGCTTCCAAACCACTCTTATGCCGTTCGAGTCACAGCCCAGAAAGACAGTCGCCAAGATGCCGCAATTTTGAATTTGTTAATTCGGCTACAGCCCGCGGCCATTCTAAGCATAAGGTAGAAAATATCATGTCCGAGTTAATATATGCTACCAATCTGACATGTATTGCTGCTCATTATCTCTGATTACAATCATTCCATTTCAGCTGCATCAAAAACTGCGACAAGAAAGTGAAGGCTTCGAGAGAGCTGCTTTATCAGGTTTCTTGTGTTCAGTTCTGTGGAACGAAATTCTCGAATGTTACATTTTCTTGGATAATAAGGCTCACGACTGATACTTTACCTCAGAGCAAGTTATTTGCTGGTAATTCATCTTTAATTGATATTCCCAGCAGTTCCCTCATCGAGGGTGGCGTTTACTTTTTGACGGTTCAAGGATCCTGCAAATGGTGTGACGGAGATACCTTAATAACGACCGCCCTCGTCGTGAACATTGCACCATCTGGAGGCAACTGCACTGTTGCTCCGCTGCAGGGATTTGCAATGGTGACAAAGTTTCAGATCTCCTGCTTTGACTGGAAAGAGTTTAACGTCACAGTCAGTCAATTAAACTACGAGTTCCGGGTGCGCCAGAAAGGCAGCAGGCGCAGCATTTTGCTGTTCAGCAGCTCCATATCGACCTCGCCGCTGGTTTTCTTTCCAGTTGGATCAGAGACCGACGAATATCGGGAAGAGATTGTCGTGGCTGTTTCCGACAGCCTTGGAGACTCAAGAAATTTCGTATTTCAACTGCAGGTAGGTGTTTTATCTGGAGTATTGCTGAAATGTTCCTGCTACCGCACTTGAACTTCTTACTGACACTTTAGGTGTTTCCGCCACCTGTACCTGCTGAACAGCTAATCACCAACATCAGCTCAATTTTCAATGGAGAAAACGACGAGCTTACAAAATTCCTGGACACTGGAAACCAGCAGGCAGCTTCCACGACTCTCATTTGCGTGGTGTCAGTTATGAACTCGCGTAACGATGATGCCGAAAGTGCCAATGCGAGTCAGTCGCTTAGGGAATTTTTCACCGAACAAATGTCTCAGGTAGGACAGATTTAGGAATGAAAGCAAGCAGCTTAAACATATACGGCATCTGTAAATATTCCTTTCAATCTGAAAATTTTCAGCTCAGAACTCGCTACGTCAGCATCGTCAGTCAGTTTGCTGTAAACACAACCAACTCACTTGAGCAGACTAGTGAGCTGCTTAGAAGTGGAGCCGCCGAAAATCGAGTCACTCAGCTAGACATGACAGCTCAGGTATTTAGTTATTAATTGTGTTTTCAAAAAATTTCTTAAAATAAAAATAATAACGAAATCATATAACTTGTTGGGAATGAGTAAGCGGGTAAGTCTTTCTTATACTCGTAAAAAAACAAATAGATTTTAGACTAAGTAATATAGGCAGAGAGCCAAAGCCAACTTACCTCTAGATTTCCTGTCTAAACATCGGAATGTACGTGTCAGGGGGATTCAAATGCTTCGCTTATTTTATTACATCATCGGCGCTGCCTCTGCCCCCAGCAAAATGTTCTAAGTAATTTGAAACACATCCCCCGCGAACACCGTTCAGAACCTCAGCTCCGGAAAGCTAGCAGAAGTTTCACTAAAGTACAAGGAAATGCGACACAACTTGACAAATGATGGCCGTTCGCTCATGGCCGAAGGTTAGTAAAAAACTGAATTAGATGAATATAGTGAAGACTGTTCTCTAATTTGAGCAAATTTACCCTTTTAGACCTGGTACTGACAGGATCTAACATCTGGCTGGCATCCAGCCTCTCAATGAGGGCGGCAGAGCTGGCTGACAACAGCAGCTGCGAGTCCATAAGCTGCAACAGCAGCCTCGCTGAAACAAGACAAATGCTGCGTACCGTGCTTGAGAAAGCCATCGACTCAATCAGCAGCATAACCGAAGATTTAATCACCGATTCAAATCAATACGCGATTTCAAACAACTGGATCTCGGCAGTGGGCAGTCGAGGTACCAATTTGAGCTTCGAGGCGCCTCAGGGCAGCGTACAGATCGATGAGCCACCCCCTAGTGACTGCAGCAATGACGGAGGCATCAAGGCTCTTCTATCCCGCAAGAACCCGTTTTTATGGCACGAGTCCTCGGCCTCAGTAGCATCCAGTGTACTTACAACTCGCCAAACACTGTGCGATCAAAGTTTACCCTCAAATACATCCTCTCGGGTCAGGCGTTCCGCTGTCTCTCAAGCATTTGCGGCCTCTTTGCTCATGTCCGTGCCAGATCCAATCAGCATCAATGCGACACCGTCGGACAAATGGCTGCAGATTCAGCACTCGTTTTCCATAAACAGCAATCAGCGGGTGATAGTTTTCCTGCAGCCACTTCAGCAGGGGCAAACTTTTGACATATTTGTGGCATCAGGGACACCACCTAATCCTCAAAAACACTTGTTAAACTTCACCTTGCCCAGTAACAAGTCTGTTAACTCACAAGAGTCAACACGAATTCTCATCACCCCTGGACTTCTAAACGCATCAGCTACCAACTACATCAGCGTCAGGCGTCACGGTTGCTCGAGAGACCCGACTGGTCACGTGACTTGCTCCGATCCCACAGTCGCTTACAACTTCTCAATCATTGAGCTGTCCTGCAGGCATTGGGATGCTCTGGCGGCCTCGTGGGTTTTGCTGGGCCCAGAAAGCTGCCAGCTTGCAGAAGTGGCGGATACAAACAGAGTTTCCCTTCGATTCAATTTGCTTGGCAGCATTGGTGTTGGTCTCAATGTCTCACCGAATCTCATCGACTTTGGCAGTCTTTTCAGCAACTGGCAGGGCAAGCTGGCCGACAGCGCGGCAGTCGTCGCCACCGTGGTAACTTTGTGGCTTATCTTCATTCCCATTGGTGCCATTTTGAGACGGGCTGACAAGGGAGATAGAATACTGGTTAGTTGTTTTGTTTTTAATACTTTCCTGCGAACACAAAGTATAAAAATCCAAAAAAAATCTTTCAGTTTACCTACGAGCCACTAATAGATGACAAAAGTCTGGCACAGGTCTACCTTATCGATGTATTCAACGGAAAACTTGACTGCTGCATTCAACAGATCTGTATGACTGTTGTTGGAACAAAAAGCACAGAAAGTTCCAGAATTCTTGACGACGGAATCCGACAGGTGAGCTATTCTCAAAAAGCGTTTTGTTATAGACTTGCTTAACTAGATTCACATATTGATACGAAATTTCAGAGCTTTAAGAGCAGTTCTATCGATCGGTTCCGCATGACGACAAGCAGCAATCTAGGGGATATTCTCAAACTGCAACTGCAGCTGACTGCCGTGCATGAGGAATTGGAGCTCTGGATGCCGAGAAAGATCGTTGTCACCGACACAGTCACTGGAGCCATGTATGAGTAGTTTCTAAAGCCTGATAAATAAATCACTTTGGTAACGATGTCTAAAAGACTTAAAAGTACCATCTGTATTTAATTTTAAGGTACTTCTTCATACCGGACACCCCACTGACCGGTGACGGACAACCTGCATCAATTTATCTGTCCTCACAAGGCGATTTGAGACGTTCACCGGGTTTCCTCCGCCACAACTTTGGCCGCAAGCTCGAGGACGAGCACTTGTGGGTATCTGTGATGAAGCGATCTACTGAGACAAATTTCTCCAGACTGCAGCGCTTCACCACCTGCTTCAGCGCACTCTTTATCACCATGGTGACGAATGCAATGTTCTTCGGAGTGGGCGATGCGATATCAGCAGGCCAGTCGGACCTCAAGCTTGGGCCGCTGACCATGTCAGTGGGCTCTTTGATTGTATCCGTGATTAGTGCACTCATTGTGGTGCCCGTCACTGCTGCCATCACGCTGATATTCCTAAAGTCAAGGCAATATCAAGAATCGGACTCTGGTAGTGGTGATTGGCAGCCTTCTCACCAACATTCGGACAGGCAGAATATCTATAGTGTAATTGAGGTAGGTATTCCTCCAAAATTATCGTATGTTTAACAAGATACGCAAAAAGATTTCGTTTACCTATTTCAGAGCGAATCTGATGAATCTGCAATCGAGTGGGACAGCCTGGAGTGCACCCCCATTCAGCCTCTAAAAGAGACAACTAAGCCAGTTCAGCTTCCTTACTGGTGTCAGTTTATTGGGTGGTTCATAGCGCTCAGCACCATCATTGTATCAGGAGTCTTTATCGTTTTCTACGCAATGGATTGGGGGCAGGAGAAGTCGCAAAAGTGGCTGCTCTGCTTCATTCTTTCGTTTCTGGAAACGGCCTTCCTCATCCAGCCCATGAAGGTAGTCCTCATTGGATTCATATTTGTCATCGTGATGCGCAAGGACAGCGACGTAAAAAATTCGGAGCGCGTCAGGGTGATGGAGATCGACGAAGACGATAACTCATGTACGTATGTGAGTGAGAATAGCTTAATGTAGACAGGAGAATCACATTGTTCTCCATTTCAAATTGCAGGTCGCGTCTGCTACCTAAGCGAGCTGCAGAAGAAACCGCAGCCAGAAAAGCAGGCAGTGTTTTGCCATGGGCTGCAAGCCGGTCTGAGCCTTCTACAGTTTGCTCTGCTTTGTCTCGCCAGTACAGGCGCTGTCGACACTCGAGCATTTCGGTTGCACAGCAGCCTCTTGAATCATCTCAATTTGTCCTGTCTGCAGTCAGCCAGCGTTGCCAAGGCAGTGCTGCCTTGTCTATCCGAGTCTGTCGTTCCAGCGCTTTTTCCTACAGAGAGGTCGGCTCGGTCTGGGTTCATTGCTGACAATGCGGGCTTCCTGCTTGGATCACCTCGCCTGAGCCGAATTCAAAGTGCCGACTCGATGCAGTCAGCAGCCTTTGCATCGCAAATCGATGCCAGCAACGCTACAGAAGCTATCGATCTGCCAACCAGTTTAAATGCGACCATCAAAATGCTGCAGTCACTCTCTGATTTCAATTGGCTGAATGCCAACACAAGGAAAATCAAGCTGGGACTCAGCTTATTTTATCCAGATGCCTCTCTGTTCACTTACGCTGTCTTCACCATCAACTGTGAGTCTTTCGGAGGCTGCGAGTTGACTTGGAACATGGACTCTGCACCGCTCAGTCGCTACGTTGGTGTCGTGGGTATCGTCCACCTCTGCGCTGACTGCCTGGCCGCTTTGGTGACCGTTATCTGCATTGGAGCTTCAATGTACACCGCTGTGACTCTCGGATTTAAAGTGTTCGCTACATCTGGCTGGAACATCCTGGCCTTGGCGGCATTTGTGTTAGCAGCGATAGCCTGGGTCTGTCTGCTACTCCGTTGCTTGGCGTCTACTAGCGTCTCAAATCTACAGGCTGTGATGCAGTTGGATCGGCAGTTCTGCAACTGCCTCGCTGTCGCCACCTTCTTGCTACAGCTGCGGCTGCTTCAGCTGGCTAGGCTCACCCGACACCTGAGGCACCTTGTCGCCACAGTCAGCTGCTGTTTGACTCAGTTGGTTGCCTACCTTGCTCCGCTGTCTCTGGTTTTTGCTGCTTTTGCCTGCCTGTTCTACCTCTCCATGGGCTCTCAACTCCGTCAATTCAGCTCGATGCCCGCCACTCTGCAGCACCTCTGCAACGCTGCCCTTGGGGCATCAGATTTTCGCAACGTTATGCAGCGGAACATCCTTAACCAACTCTGCTATCTGGGCTTTGTCTGCTTTCTTATTCTGGTGCTGATGAACATCTTCGTGGCTGTCATCAACCACGGCATCGGTTTGAGCAAGTCAAGGACAGACAACGAAGATCCGGATCAGCAGCTGGCGAGCTACATTGTTGAAGGTCTTCGCAATATTTTAGCACCCAGGAAGCATCGAACTAAACGGCTGAAAACTATTGGTGAGTGAATAGCCGTCTGTAAGGTTTAGGCCAAAAGTTTTGGTTCAGGCTTTGGGTGTTTCTTTAGCGGCCCATTTCCGCTTTAATTCCGCAGACTTGAGCAGGCAGTTGTCAGCATCCGTCAGTCGCCTGACAGCAACTTTAACTAATCTGGCTGGGCCATCATTTACGACAGCTGAGCAGGCCATTAGACGGGTAATCATCCCGGACAATTCATGACGATTTCACGTTTTTAAATTCAAGATTAAGAATTAATAATGACTGGCATATGAAAATAAGACAAGTAACATTTTTTGCTTTTTTGTTTGCAAAAATCTTCGCGTAAAGCACATTTTTATAAATATTTCCATAGTGTAAACGTAAATGCGCTTGTTCACGGCTATTAAAAGTTTTGTACTTGTAATCTGTATATCAAAAGAGTTACAAAAACATTAAATATTGAATGTCAATTCGTTTCCTCCGGTTTTAGGGCAGGTAATCATTATTATTGCAATAAATCAAACAAGCCACAGGTAAAAAAAGTAAACAATGATCTTATCTAATAAAAACTCTTGGAACACACCCAGTTCTTCATTTACCCGTAATGTTTGCATTGGCTTAAATTGATACTGATAAATTTGGGCTTCTTAAACAGCTTATTATATCACCAATAAAAGCATGATTTGAGCAACCATGGTAACTTACCTGGTTCGCCACTTTGCAGTCCTGAATTTCTTTTTTCTGTCACCAGTTTCTTCAACGATCAGCTTCGCAGTCAGTTTTCCTCCAGAAAGAATGACCCGTGTCACTAATTATGCCGATCAATTCTGCAGGTTAAAAGCTACCTGCATGCAGATATGAAAGTCGAAGAGTTGAAGTTTGAAGCTGTTAAACAAACTGCATAGTAACTGAATGCTACAAAGTAATACTACAAAGTACTGAGCTAACATACGCTTGAGCTTGTGTGAGCTTTTGTGAGCTTGTGTGAGCTTTTGTGAGCTTGTGTGAGCTTGTGTGAGCTTGTGAGCTTGTGTGAGCTTGTGTGAGCTTTTGTGAGCTTGTGTGAGCTTGTGTGAGATTGTGTGAGCTTGCGTGAGCTTGTGTGAGATTGTGTGAGCTTGCGTGAGATTGTGTGAGCTTGTGTGAGCTTGTGTGAGATTGTGTGAGCGTGTGTGAGCTTGTGTGAGCTTGTGTGAGCTTGTGTGAGCTTGTGTGAGCTTGTGTGAGCTTTTGTGAGCTTTTGTGAGCTTTTGTGAGCTTTTGTGAGCTTTTGTGAGCTTTTGTGAGCTTTTGTGAGCTTGTGTGAGCTTGTGTGAGCTTGTGTGAGCTTGTGTGAGCTTGTGTGAGCTTGTGTGAGCTTGTGTGAGCTTGTGTGAGCTTGTGTGAGCTTGTGTGAGCTTGTGTGAGCTTGTGTAAGCTTGTGTGAGCTTGTGTGAGCTTGTGTTCATTCACGCGATATGATTCTTGCCGTTAATTTCTGATGTGTGCGCTTTAAAAGCTCACACAAACTCACACAGAAAGCTCACACAGGCTTCAAATTTCCCGGCTGTTACTTATTGTGACTAAATACAGATGCAGACTTTTGTCTTTGGTCGAAATTGAGGAGACCGAAGATTTGGATTTCAACTTCAGCTAGCTCAGTAGCTACTTTTTGGTTTTTAAGCTGGCTTCTTGTTCTTCTTGACTAACTTAAATGCTGCAGGGACAGGCTTTGAGACCATAGACAAATAAAATTCAGCTTTGTCCCTTGACATTTATCTTGCTTGAATTCAATGCAATGCTTGAGAGCCCACAACTGCGAAAGCTCTAATGAGCGAAAGCATTCAATATTGAGAGAAAAGCCATTAACTGAAAAAAGCGAGAAATTTGAGAAATGATCGATATATCGTAATATGACATAATAGGACTTTAAATGCTTTAAAAACACCAATTTTAGATTATATAGTTCATCAAAATATGTTTCTGCATCTTATCTACATCCTATCTATGGCAGAAAATAGCTCGTACAAGATTGTTCAATTCAGATGGTACAAGAATCTTCTTAATAACTATTCTTCTAAAGTTCAGCTGTGCTTTGCTACATTGCTTTGCTACCCCTTTCCGAAAAAGTTTTAAAAAGTACTTTTAGATTCTGAATTTTCATATTTCAATCAAAATAGCCCCGCCACGTACCTTAGATTAGCCTTCTTAGGTGCCTATCCTTTGTCGGATAATGAAAATGACACTCGTCCAGCATTTGCGACTGGTTGGTTAATTGACGGATGACACTTTTTTGCTGCAGCTCTTTTAACTCAAAATACACATCAGAGATATGGCAAACAAATAAAATTCTAAAGCTCAGTGACAGGGAAGAATATAAAGAACTCGTACTTAAATAAGAGACCAACTTGTCTGTGGCCTACTCTTCAATCGTTAGAACTTTCTAAGCCAATAATTCCAAAGAAAATACACTGGCTGATTGGTCTGTCATGTCTATGGTTCCAGTTATTTAGCCCAAAAAGAATGCTGGATCGATGAGCGACTGTGTGTACTGTACTGCAGACAAAACTCAAGAGCTGATTTTTATAAGTTAAACTAGCTAAAGGGAAAGCTGTCTGCCAGCAGCATCCAGAATTTTATTGCTTACCCACTCGTCTGGTTACGCAATTCAAATCAAGTAGTTATCTGTCTGTCCAGTGGGGTGCACACAGCTACGAATATTTTCTTATCAGTTAATTGGCCCTGATGCAATCAATAAATAAAGCGGTGCACAGTGAAAGAAGGGGGCGAGGCAGGGCCAGGTAAATTGAACATTTAATAATTTAATAAGAGCGTCAGCAGCCAGCAGGTCGAACAAGTTCCAAGACACTCCTCCCAAAAAACGTATACTAAGCAACATCGAAAAGTCGCCATAACAGAAGATTCCGTCTGTGGTCGGCATTTTTTAGAGTACAGGCAAAGTCTCTCAATCTTTACGAGTGACGCAACTCAGCTACGCGGCGACAGACTTGAGTTGAGGAATGAAGTGGGGTAGGAGCGGTGTGCGAGGGTTGGACGGATTAAAGCTACCCCGATCAGTAGTTTTCTCGTATCTTTTATTTCAGAATGGTCCAAGAGAAATTGCTCACGGGCGTATAGAGTGGCGACTTTTCAAATCTTGCTAAGTACAGTTTGTTTTAGTTAAAAAATCACATGTCGAATAGCTTAAAAGCAAATAGCTTACCAATAATAAATGAAGCGATATACTCAGCAACATTAAAAAGTCGCCACCCTTTGACCCAGTGAGCAGTGTCTATCCCCTGGCCAACCATTTTGACATTAAAAATGCTTGAAAAAAACAATGAAAACCGGGCGGAAGCTTCAACACATCCAATCTTCGCCCTCTGCTCCTCCCGATCCCTCTTCACCCAGTCCAAACTCTGCTTCGCGTGGCGCAAGTTGCGTCACTCAAAAGTCAATACTGAGTTAGAATTTACTGCGCACTCTCAAAGGTGGCGACTTTTTAATGTTGCTGAGTATATACACTCAGCAACAGTCAAAACTGCCACCCTACCGAGAGAGGCGACTTCTCTCTCACCTCAACTGTAAGTGACGTAACTTGCGCCACAGCGTGGCTAAAGCTGGGTGAGAGTGAATGCAGGAGAGGGCAATCAGGGGATGCAGGGGATGCCCCATCTGCTTCTTTCACCCCACATTAGATGGAGCAGGGTGGCTGGCGCGGTCGGAGTTCGCCTGACAATCCGCAGCAGACGTCGATTTGCCCTGGCTGTTGAGCGGCGGAGATCATGGCGCTGGCTGTCTATGGCTGCTTGCTGAACACTACCAGTATCTTGGGAATTCGTTAACAGCGCTCGAATTGTTGAACGTGATCGACCAAATTGGCAAGCAACTGCGCTGATGGATGCACCAGCTTCTAGCATGCCAACAGCGCGCCATCGTTCAGCGTCTGTCAAATGCCTGACCATTGTCACGTGTACTGTTGCACCCCCAACCCCAACCCCAGTCCCTTTTGTACTCTCATCCTGGAATTCACTGTCACCCAGCTTTAGCCACGCTGTGGCGCAAGTTGCGTCACTTGCAATTGAGGTGAGAGAGAAGTCGCCTCTCTCGGTAGGGTGGCGGTTTTGACTGTTGCTGAGTGTATATACAATGGTTTATATTAAGCATTTCATTGGTGTTCGCTTCTTTACTGTTGCAAAAGCATGTCCTGTACTTTCCTGATAGAAAACCTGAAGTTTACTAGACTAAAAATAGCATTAAGATCGCTTCACCCACTACCATTTTGCGTTTGGCAAATGTCGAATGTTTGCAATGCTTCTCCTCTGCAGGGAAGGGGGAATCACTAAGCCCGCCCTAGTGTACAGATTACATCTGTCATCAATAAACTCCGGTGACAAACATGCCGAGAGATGCAAATTTCAAATGTGACAATAGAAAATTTCGAGCTTGAGAAGGGTTTCGAGCTTCTGAAACGATCTTAGCTGAAGTTAGTTATGCATTTATACTATTATATAATCAGTCCGTTTAGATTTTTGTTGTCAAGCTGTCTTTTCTGAAGCAGCTGAAAAGACAAAGTTTGCCAAGTCAATATGAATTTAATTATTTAGAAAACCAAATAGTTCTGTGCGTACACGGACAAGAAAAAATGATTGCATTTCAGTATATTGCTGCAAAAATGGCTCGTTAACACTGTAGCCAGGCTTTTTGTCTTCCGAGTGTTCGTTGTGAAATAAATAATTTAAAAATACACGGACGAAAAAGCACTGCCAAATACATAAAATGGGTAATTTAAAGCGTCGAATTACTTAAACAAATTAGCGAATGAGCAATGCGCAGTCGAACTGACAAGAATGTAAGTCGTGCTTGGCGTTGAGCCAAGAGCTGTTTGCAAAAACCAACTTTTATGTACGAAGACAAGTTAGTTGTGGTGTGTTTAGAAAGTTTTGTCACTCATCGTGTATGCTTATTATCTGTTGAGTTGACAGGCTCTGCTGAGGCCTGGGCGTCAGCGGCAGGGCCAGCAGCAGTGGTTGCAGCTCCGGTTGGCTCAGCCAAGGTCAGGCTGATAGGCTGGTACCAGGCCATTAGTCGCACCTTCGCCTCCTGCTGCATTCGTCGCGGCAGTAGCGGCACTTCCACAATCTCACGCGGCTGTTTGCGCTTGTTGTTCTCGAATTCTTTGAGTAGTCGAGCTCGCTGGGAAAGCCGGCCGTAGTGTTTTTTCATCGGGTCTTGAAGGCGGTGCCGCTCGTGCAACGGAATTCGGTTCTGAGGGTGCGGGAGACAGGTGGTCGATCGTGTGACCTGACATGGATAAAGACTTGGTTTAAGGAAAAACAATAAATTGGGCGCTCATATTCCTGATTTTTTTGCACAGCAACAAGAGCAACAAAATACATTGTCAGCCAGTCAAGCACCGAATGGCGCGAGATTCAGACATGTTCATCCTTTGAGCTGCCTGTCATCTGTTTTATCTGAGTTGAAGGAATTAGGAAGCTAGTCAAGTGCTAGTTAATTAGTCCAGCGACCACAGAACAAACTTAGCTGTTGTACGGTCAGGTAAGATTAAGCAACTGAAAAGCGGACAAGAAAAAATACGAAAACATTTAGGAAGACAAGCCTTACGAAAACAAGTAAACATTTGACAGGACCGGACAATAGAAGAAAGGAAGATGTGTTGCAAGTCAAGAAGACAAGTGCATGTACGTGAAATAAACTAAGGCCGATCAATGCATTAAAACCCTACCGCATCGGGCCACAGCTGCACCAGAACAGTTTTCATTTTGCCCTCATAGTAGATGAACTGCTTCTTCAGAGCCAGCGAAGACATTCGTGCTTTCCTGGTCTCCTCGCTCTCCTCGTCATCATAGTCATCGTCGCTTCTGGATTGTCCAGCCAGCATGCGGTGGCGAGGGCCGGGGCGAAGAGGACTAGGGTCGCGGTAGTGCGAGTTCCTCGCCTGACTGGCGTCCTCAAACGAGGAGGAGGTTGAATTCAATCCCGCCGCATCGCTGGCGGCTGCAGCGGCGGGGGTGGTCGTGCCTTCGGCGCAGAGATTGTTGGCGGTGAGCTCTGACTGCTGCACGGGCGACGGCTTTTGCTGGGCTGATTTCTGCTCTTTTTTGTGCACTTGCCCTCGTAGAGAAGTTTCGCATCCACCAAAAATACATCTGCGTGTGGAGCAGATTCAGGTTAGCTTTAGATAATGACAAACAGACAGACAGACACACACACACAGACAGACAGACAGATAGACAGACAGACAGACAGGCAGACAGATAGACAGACAGACAGACAGACAGACAGACAGACAGACAGACAGACAAACAGACAGACACTAAGACAGACAGACAGACAGACAGACAGACAAACAGACAGACACTAAGACAGACAGACAGACAGACAGACAGACAGACAGACAGACCTAGTCGTAGTGGGGCTGCCTCCAGCTGCTCCAGCTTGTTGAACAAGGCGCTGACGTTGTTGCCTTCGGGCCATCAGCAGGCACGGTGCTGCTGTGCCGTGCGCTGTGGTCGCCGTGCCAGACTCCGACGAACTGCCAGGAGGGCTGGTTGGGCATTGGCGCTTGATAGCTGCCGTCTTTAGTATTGCTGGCCGGCATGACTTTTGCTGAGTGAAACTGCCGAGCTGCCCTCGAGTCATTTCGACAATTAGTTAATCAACTTTTCTTTTCCGACGGTTAAAGTAGACTGGTGTTAAAATAAAATAATTTAACAATATTAATTATGCGACTCTGAAGGCGTGGTTTGTAATTTGTCGCGATGCCTAAATATTAAACTGGCTCATAATAGTTTGTATATTCTCTCTGTAGTCACTTGAGTTCTTTCCATAGACTAATCAACTTTAGGCATGCGATGGTGAGTACCTGGCCGTATCAACTTAGTGACATTGTCAAACAACTAGCAATGAGGCACTCTGCCATTTCCACTGACTCCGAGCACATTATAAAAGTGCGCGGATAATAAGGACACGCACGTACACTGTACTTCAAACATGCTTGAGCACAGGTTGTGCTGCCGTCCTGACTTCCCAATAAATTGCAGTGCTTTGGGTGGAAATTGCATGACAACCCACTAGACAAATTTCGCGCACAAGCCCCTACTGACTGTGGCCTGCGAACAGGGGTCGTGACGTGAGAGAGTCAGATGCATTTCGCATACGCCAGTTAGAAGACCTTCGGCAGTAATCTCTAATGACACCTCTTGTACGAGTAGCTTGAATTTGGCCTTCTTTGCAATTAACAGTTGGTTAATTATTTGCTGTTTTATTTTAATTTCAATTTTGTTTCGAAAAAGCGCATAACTTGTGGCGAGTTGCTCGATGTGTTTACACGTTCATCTAATACATGTACATCATCAGGCGATGCACAAATGTCAAACCAGAGGTACAAATGTGACT
Source organism: Macrostomum lignano (assembly GCA_002269645.1). Taxonomy (NCBI): domain Eukaryota; kingdom Metazoa; phylum Platyhelminthes; family Macrostomidae; genus Macrostomum; species Macrostomum lignano. Next base: position 983,972 of record NIVC01000027.1, on the reverse strand, counting down.
CCCATCAGGGCTCGCCGGCTGAGGCTGCCATCCAGCGCTCTGTCCAGTCGGAGAAGAGTCTGCCGGCCAGCGGCCGGACCCACAGGACAAACCAGACGTCCACCAGGTGCCAGCTGATCTGTCAGGTCGGGCGGCACCGACTGTTCGGCGGCGGCGCCCACGTGAATCGCGTCGAATGGTTGCTCGGTTGGAAAGCCGCGCCGGCCGTCGCCAGTTGCCATGGTGATTGCGCCAGAATCCAGGAGTTCTTGAGTGGCCGAGCAGCCGCGGAGATTTGCGGTAGCCTTCGTGACAAGAGCGTCAACATGGTCGATGCCGATGACTCTGCCTGTCGGACCGACTAGGTAAGCCATGCAAGCTGTAAGGTAGCCAGAGCCGCTACCAATGTCTAGCGCCTTGGCACCGGGGACCAGTTTTGGTGCCAGACAGCTCAGCGCTATGGCGTGCATGTGCGGCGCCGAAATGGTCGCCCCGTGGCCGATGCTTTGTGGTGAGTCAGCGTACGCGTAGAGTGCATCGCGGGGGAAGAAATTGCCTCGGTCAATTACCAGCATTGCCTCCTCGGCGCTCGAATGGCTGATTGCGCCTGAACGGAGCAAATCTTTTACTAGGCGTTGCTGTCCAGTAAGGATCGGTTTTTTCTTTTCGGTCATTTTTAATCGATATTAATTGGCAAAAAACATAAGTTTACGCTGAAGATTGAAATAATAAATCACATGTTTAAGACCGAGTCGTTTGGCAAAAGGCACGAGCATGAATAGAACCAACAACTTATGGCAATAAGAAGCCAGCAGAAAACTTGAATACTTCAGCTGCTTGCTTCACAATAATGTCTGTAAGAAAGTGCATGCGCACAATGCATTGGGAAATGCGGTTACTTGAACATGTGGTTTGAGCTGGAGATGCATGCAGGCGCAATAAAAATAAATGCTCAGCCAAATTTAGAAAACTGCTATCCGTTTCGACTGGCTGGGTGAGTGACTTTTAAATATTTAAGTCGAACTTGTTTTGTGCTTTTGTCCAACGTATTAAACAAAATTATATATGCGAATTTTAGAAGTTGAAAATAGTAGAACACATTTTATGCAATAAGTAGAAAAAATTGATAGTCAGTATTCAAGAAAAGAGTATTAAGCCCTGAATTTTATTTCTTTGCTTTTGATAAAAGGATTGAAGTAAGCTGCTAAGCTGTTTTTGGCGTTTACAATTTGTTTTACGGGGTTTTTAAAAAGTTTGTACAATAAATTTTCGGGTCTCCCTAAAACACGCCCCGCACCGCCCTGCAGCGCTACACATTAAAACAAATTGGACTATAACTGAAGACACTAAAAAATGCGTTTTCTGTTAAGCTTTAAAGTTTTTATTAAATTTAGTTTCTTTAATTTGAAATATAAAATTCGGTGAATAATAAGTGATATTAATAATAATATTAATAAAATAATAATAATATGGGTGCGTTCGAGTGACTTAAAATGACTTAAACTGCCATTTTAACGTCCTTAGTAAAACAAATGTTAAGCAGACTAAATGTAAAAATAATCTAGGTAAATGATAGTCAAATTACAATTAAGAATTAATTCAATTTCTAAATCCGGTCTAAGATTAAAAAAACGTCGCCTATACTAGAAAGACAAAACCATAACATGAAGTTCACTCAGATACTATATTGAAGAATAAGAACCAAGCTGAAATAGTGACTATATTCCAAGTCCAAATAAACTACTACGTAATAACAATTAATAAATAAACAATATTAGTACTAAGCAATTATTCAAAGACTATAATGACGGGCAGCGAACTGAGCAAAAGGACGTGAAAGCAAATGATAGAACAAAGGTGAAGAATACAAAATATTCAATTACGATTAAATGTGGTAATTGCGAGCGAAGTTAAAACGGTGCCTAGGCGTTCAGGTTGAGTTGGAAGAAGTATAGGCGACGTTTTTTTAATCTTAGACCGGTTTTAGAAATTGAATTAATTCTTAATTGTAATTTGACTATCATTTACCTAGATTATTTTTACATTTAGTCTGCTTAACATTTGTTTTACTAAGGACGTTAAAATGGCAGTTTAAGTCATTTTAAGTCACTCGAACGCACCCTATAATTTAATAATGAAAACGAGAATATAAAAAATTATGACAATATTTATAATAATAATTAAAGATATTTATTCCATTACTCTTACAACAAATAGTTTTCTTTGCAATCAAATACTGCATTGACAAAAAATGTTATAATGTGTAGCGGTTCGGGGCGGTGCGGGGCGTGTTTTAGGGAGACCCTAAATTTTCCAAGAAACCAAAAACGAATATATCTTATTTATCGTGCTTTATCTGATCGACTCTTGTGGTTTGTAGGCTGTAAAGCCTGTAGGTGTTGGCTATTTGGTATTTCAATGTGTGAAAACTACTTTATTTCTGAGAATCATATTTATAAAAAACAAATTAAAGCCTAGTTACTTACTTAGGATTAACAACTTACAAAAGTTAATTAAGTAAAAAATAAAATTTGTTTTTTAAGAGTAAGACAGACATTTGTCATTGATTAAAAATCAACTAACATAATGTTACTTAGTTCTAAGAATTTGTTTTAGTAAGATTTGTGGTATATTTAAATTGGCATTGTATTAATTCATCGGTATTACTATTAGTCAAATTTAATTTAAAAAATTATTTAATGTAACAATCTTTTGTAAATTTTAATTTTCTTTGCTAAAATTGTAATGATAAATAATTATATACTATACTATAAAAAGTCAGAGTTTAAAAGTGTGGCTAGAGCTGGGGATTTGAGGTAAAGTTTTTTCTGTTGAGAGTGCTGAGTTACATAAATAACTATTGCTATGCTGACTATAAATAAGCTACTTTTTTAGTTTTATCTGGCAAAACTAAACTGAAAAGATTTTTTAAATAAAATACAAGTTATTCAATTTTTAACTTTATTAACTTAAGTCAGCCTCTTACTTTTGCTTCCCTTTAACTCATATTTGATGTTACAAGTTTGAAACTATAATTGCAAGACCTAAAATATACTTGGCAATAGTCAAAAGTTCCATTTTCTAGACTTCTAAGCTATAGTTTAGATTGTATATAGAGATGCTAACACTGAGATCCTAGTTTAGAAAAAATACCAGTATTGGGCCATTTTTTCAATATTACCAATACCAGTATTAGGGTCCAATATTGGTGCAATATATGTCTAAAATGGACTTTAATTTTTAATTTTGTAGGTTTTTGTTTTAATTGCATTTTCCTAGAAATTAACAAATGCTTCAGCTGAGGCTTTTTAGATTTTTCATTTTTTAAATTCTGTATCAGTCAATACTAATACCAATTTATGCTACTATAAGGAGTAAGCCTGGGGATACTCCTAGTAGCATAAGCCATAAGTGTCCAAGTGGCAAAACACTATCTAATCAATCCAATGGAGAGAGAGAAGAAGGGCTACATAGTAGATTAGAGTTGCATGGGAAATGGGCATATTAATTGAGAATTTCAATAGCTAATAGGGAATTCTAATAGTTAATGGGGTATGCTAGCATAGAGAGTGGGATGTTTAATAAGGAATGGGGGTAGGAGGAAGGCAGAATGCCTAATGAAGGAGGTTGGCAATAGGGTTCCTGGACACTTCGTCATCTTACCAGTTCATCATCCAGATGACAAAGTGACCATGGTTTTTGGACACTTCGTCATACAAAAAAATTGTTAGAAATCTAGATGACGAAGTGACCAAATTTTGAGGACACTTCGTCATCCCAAGATTCCGCAAAGCTGTAAAATTGTTATTCGATTGTTTTTTATACATGTAAATTGTTTCTCAATCAATAGTATGTAAAATATAGGATTAAATACACGTTTAGGGATTCAACTTCTCGCTATAATTGGCATCTAAATGCACGCTGTATGTGTACAAGTGTTGATTGTAATTTTATTATAGCTTTGCTTCCACAACCATGTGTAGAGTTGTAACAATGTAGATTTAATTATGTTTATGAATAGTGTATTTTTTAGTATTTATTATTATTTATTTTTTAAGTTGTATTTAATTTTGCTATTCAGGTATGCAAATTTACAATTCATTATTATTTTTGTTTCACTGTATGATTACAAGATTTTGTATCGTATTCAAACCGCAAGTAGAATTCAATTTTGTACTGATTGCGTTATCTTCTCTAGCTCTTCCCCTGTCGTAGTTAATCCACATTAATTATCAGTTAGTTAATCAGTTAGTTAATCCTCAGTGTAGCCACCTATATTTATGACTACTCAATACAACTTAGCTGACAAAGTTACATTTAGCTTCTCATTCAATAAGTTTTTCAGACAAAGTGGATGACAAAGTGTCCAGGGAGTAGATGACGATGTGTCCAAAATAGTATTGTAGATGACGAAGTAGTAAGATGACAAAGTGTCTAGAAATATGAGTGGATGACGAAGTAGTAAGATGACGAAGTGTCCAGGAACCGGCAATAGGCCTGATAGGGTGTAAAGAGACAGGATGCCTGATTATGGGAAAGGGTTAAAATGGGCAAGAAGCTTAGTAGGATAAACAGGCAGAATTGAAACTATCAGTAGAAGATGCATGATTTTTGTGATCTATTTAACAAACAATATAGCTGTACATGTATTAAGGTGAATATGATAAGGCAATGAATAAGATAAGGCTAGTAAGAATGCTACTAAAATGATAATTACTGTACAAACAATTACTATTATTTCACAAATTGATTGGATTTAAAAGTCAGGACAATTCAAATAAATGATTTATATAATATAATACATTCAAAAGATAGGCAATAAGAAAAAAATAGGAAAAATACAATAAAATTTGAATTTTTGAAATTTGAAAGCCAATTAATATGAAAAAAAGCTATTGAATACCTGCCTGTATTCAAAACTAGTATTGGCAAAATTCTAGTATTGAATACTGGGATCCTGGTTTTGGGCAAGTCTAATATTTTAGCATCCCTAATTGTATATTAGTATACACTAGGTCTAGTGGGAGGGGAAGTATAGGATTATGTTTGTATACTAGGACTAAAATCTCATCAATCCCAGAATTTCTGGGACAAATCCTAGCAATCCAAGAAAGTTTTCAACTTTGTACATCTTTTCATTCTTGAATTTATTATTCATGCAAAGTAAGAAACTTAAAAAACTACAAACTTTTTCAATGTGCACTGAGAAAAGACAGATATAAAAAAGTACTTTAAATACTTTTATCTGCTAAATATAAAAAAACCTAGTTTTGTAGAGCACAAAGTTTAAAATTTTTTTATTCCTTTGTTCCATGAATGCATGATAATAGTGTTGCATATAGGCTAGGCCTATTTTATATATTTATAAGGCACTTTATTTGATCCTATCATGTATGCATATATGCCATAGATCTAAGCTGAAAATTTTCTATTGTGTCATGTATGCTGGGATATATGCTGATATATGCTAAAAAATGGCAAGTACCTTTATCGCAAATAATGCAACTTATGGCATATATAAAGCTTATTGCCATTTGGAGGTAGCTTGGGTCTATTTAATGGTACAAAATAGAAGCTGCCACACCGAGCCAATGCTATTAGTCAACTATAAAAATAGCTACAACTGCACATTGCGCTAGCCTTCCCACCCTAGACACAAGACTCTTTTTAAGCAATTTGGGACTTCCTAAAATATAGAATTAAAAAAGAGAATCTATTATAGAATGTTTTGGAGCTATATCATGCCATTGAACATGCTTGGCAGTAGCTTCCCTAGGACTTTCTGTATTGCCTCATCTTGGGGGATGCACCATAGACTGATCCCATACACATTGTTAGGCATGCAATTTTATTTGCATATTGTACAAAAAATAAACTGTTATGATTTTATAACTATTGTCTATTATTATTCAATCCACTTTCTCTTCTTTGCAATGGCTTAGTTATACAACTTAAGTGAATGTTAAATTATGAATGAAAAATTGTTTCAGTAAGTGAGTAAATTTTCATCTTGCTTTTAAGGTAAAAATTTTGATTTGCTGAGTATACATGTATATTAGGATATATTCTGGAAGATGCTATGCATTTTAAACTTTTCTGGTGTGTATTCTAAAACTTTAATCTGCACAATTTGCAAGTAAAAAATGTTTAGTTGTTAGCATACACATTATTCTGATGAAGGTTTATAGATTTGCATTATTATTTTACTAAAATATTTCTACAATTTAATTATTAGTTGGATGCAATGTTTTTATAAATAAATATAGTAACCTATTGAAAATGTCAAAATAAGGGTTAATCTTGAAAGTTAATTAAACAAAATTCATTCATTCAGTCAGTCAGTCAGTCAGTCAGTCAGTCAGTCAGATAGACAGACAAGACCACTATTGCTTTAAAACAATCAGGGTATGATATTTGTCTATGGTATAAAGTATCAAGACAAAGCAGTGACTCGAAAAAGATATGCATGTTTGATCACAGACTTTCCAAACAATCCTCATATTACAAGCTATATTGACTAATATTATGATTAAATAATTTAATGAAGGCAACCTTTAGAAGGCAGAGTGAGACAATATAATTGAGAGGGCAGTCAGAAAGCATAATAAATAACAAACAAAAGCAGATAGCAGCAAAGCCTAGCCAATTAGTGCACTGCACAAGATAGAGATATCCCTTCTTAAGGAGGAGGGAAAGAGAAAAGAGCCTAATTAGTCTGCAGAAAAGTTGAAGCTAAGGTAGTTTAATTTTTAGTGCTTTAAATTTAAAGAAAACAATATCAAATATAAGTCTAGATAAGTACTAGGTTTATAAGGTTTTGTTTAAAGTTAAGCCCATGTGTCTGCAATAGATTTGAGTTAAAAGTTGGAACCCAATTTTCTTGGTTTTAGAAAAAAATATTGAAATAAAAAATGTTATGTTGCATGATAAACTTTATTTATTGTTTCTTAACAAGTCTCAGTATGAAAGTTTTCTATATCACTAGATAGTTCAATTAAAAATTTTCGATTATATCTTGATCAGTTAAAGAGACATCAATGCTAATAATTTCAAATAGATATTTTTAAGCACCATTTTATCTGATTATAAAATTTTATTCCAAATTCACAAGCTGCATAAATGTCATAATGTACTTCCAAATGTATGCCAGTCTAGTCTGAAGTGGTATGGTTACATAGGTCTTCTAGCCAGTCTATTCTGAAGTGGTATGGTTACATAGGTCTTCGAGTCCTGAACTTTTCAATGTCACTTGTACCTTAAATACATAAGCAATGTATTAGTGCAGTTGCGTATTCAGGTTACCAAGTGGCCACCGTTTTGTGCAGACGATGCTTTAGAGATGACATTCATGCCCAGTAGCAGATGGGGGGATTGCAGGCAGACTGGCTTCTTATTGATCAGCCAATGACAATCTGTGCATGCGGATTCACTGTCTAACCGCTTTTGTATAAATTCAAGCCGCGGAAACCGACTTCACAATTAGTAATTCCTCGTACTTGCTAAATGCTATAACATTATGCTACAGAAATTAGTTTGTTAATATTGCTTGTTCATGTATCTAAGCGAACTAATACTTCGATTGTGCATTAAACGTGGCAGAAGTCCAACGCTATCAAAGGCGTAAACGCTCCGAAACCTGACGCTGTCGAAGGTGTAAACGCTCCAAAACTTGACGCTATCGAAGGTTTAAACGCTCCGAAACCTGACGCTATCGAAGGTGTAAACGCTCCAAAACTTGACGCTATCGAAGGCGTAGACGAGCTCCGAAACCTGACGCTATCGAAGGTTTAAACGCTCCGAAACCAGACGCTATCGAAGGCATAGTAAGACCCGATCCCTGACCAGCCAACATGGCAGCCGTGGCCGCTTGGCTGCCATTCGCCCGAGCAGCGGCCATCGGCTGGGTGCCGGTAGCCCAGGGCCCGATGCCGCCTCCGCCGGTGCGCGGTCGCGACTGCGGCAAGTCGGACGAGAAGCTGATCATCAGCGTGTCCGGCCGAAAATTCGTCACATGGCGCAACACACTGGAAAAATATCCGGACACTCTGCTTGGCAGCGACGAGAAGGAGTACTTCTACGACGATGACAGCAAGCAGTACTTCTTTGACCGAGACCCGGACCTGTTCCGTCACATCCTGGCCTACTACCGCACTGGCAAGCTGCACTGCCCGAAGCACGAGTGCATCACGGCCTACGACGAAGAGCTGGCGTTCTTCGGCATCATGCCGGACATCATGGGCGACTGCTGCTACGAGGAGTATCGCGATAAGAAGCGCGAGAACAACGAGCGACTAATGGACGACAAAGACTCCGATACGGAGAACAAGATGCCAAACACTACCATGCGAGAGAAGCTGTGGTGCGCGTTCGAAAATCCGCAGTCTTCAACTACAGCGCTAGTGATTTACTACGTGACAGGATTCTTCATAGCACTGTCGGTGCTGGCTAACGTACTGGAGACCATTCCCTGCGGCATTGTGCCTGGCACCCTAACTAACCCGGCTTGCGGTGACAAATTTAATCAGGCATTCTTCTGCTTGGACACCGCCTGCGTCCTAATCTTCACTGTCGAGTACGGTGCGAGGTTCTACGCTGCGCCCTACCGGTTGAAACATATGCGGGCCGTGATGAGCGTCATTGACATTGTGGCCATCCTGCCGTATTACATCGGCCTGTTCATGCCGGATAACAAAGACCTGAGCGGCGCGTTCGTTACGCTGCGAGTGTTCCGAGTGTTTCGTATTTTTAAATTCTCTCGGCACTCGATGGGTTTAAGAATTCTGGGCTACACGTTGAAGTCCTGCGTGTCTGAGCTGGGCTTCCTGCTATTCTCAATGACCATGGCTGTCATCATATTCGCCACTATCATGTACTACGCCGAGAAGAACCAGCCGAAGACTACATTTGTGTCAATTCCGGCTGCGTTTTGGTATACAATCGTTACCATGACAACGCTTGGGTGAGTCTCACAGATGCAAGTGTGACACACGCTATTGGCTTTTGCACCGCTCAGTGCAGGATGCATTTCAGATCAGAAGCGCTCTTGTCTCCTCAATTTTGAAACCCGTCCGAAATGCGAGAAATTGAATCTGTCGTTAGAAAAAAATACTGATTTTCCAGAATTTCAATCAGAACCCGATTTCCAATGTGTCTGTCGCCAGTGCTGAGCCTTTTTGACAACATACACGCACTCACACTCAGACAGCGGGGGATCATGTTTTTCGATGTAGACAGGAGCTCAGATAGCGCCCTGATTAATCCCCAAGCTTCGGATTGATGCGACAAAAGCAGAGAGAGAGGGAGAGAGAGAGTAAGAGACGAAACACGAGGCGTTGAGTGAGTTAGAGCACTCTCTCAAGGGCAAGGTGGGTCGGGAGCAGAGAGAGAGAGATAAAGAAGCATCAGCTCCCTTGAGCAGTCCCCAATTTTTTAGATCAAATCCCCTACCCGCTAGAAAATCAGCTTAAGCTTTGCTGATTTATGAGCTCGCCCGAGTGCTGCGGAGAGGCGGATGGATCACATTTTAATCTGCTGGCCCCCTCATATTTCTCTCGCCGGCTATCTCAGCTCGCTCATCTGATCCCGCTCTTCTCTCCTCTCACCTTTTTGGCCTCTCCACACCGGCCGGCGCAGTTAAGGACGAGTGGGTGTGGGGGACGTGGCGTGGCGCATCCGGGAGGGCCAGAGAGGGGCTGCTGCTGGGGATGGGTGGCCCATCTTGATCGATACGAGCTGTGTGGGGGCTGACGGTGAGTGAAGAGGGGATATGGAAAGTGTGAGCTGCCTTGCTCTGCTTTGATGCCATTGCTGCTCAGGTTATCCGCTCTCAGCGATGCCCAATGCGCTTTCCTCTCCCTGTCCGTCTCTCTTATGCAGGATGCACGGATTGCTTCTGCCGCCCTGGCGTGAATTAATCCTGCTCAGCTGGGGACTGACTGACTGACTGACTGACTGACTGACTGACTGACTGACTGACTGACTGACTGACTGACTGACTGACTGACTGACTGACTGACTGACTGACTGACTGACTGACTGACTGACTGACTGACTGACTGACTGACTGACTGACTGACTGACTGACTGACTGACTGACTGTCTGTCTGTCTGTCTGTCTGTCTGTCTGTCTGTCTGTCTGTCTGTCCGCCCTACCCAATCAGTGTTAAACTGTAGGAAGCAGTATTTTTGAAAACGTGAAACTCCGCAGCAAATTTCGTGGCGGAATTTCTGGAATTCTGGCCAAAAAAGCAATCCAGGCAAAATTGAAAGCAACAATGTTCATTAGCTTCTTCGGCTACCCAGTTAGCAAGATCCATTAGAGGGAATCATTTTACGGAGAGGCTGTCTCGAGCTTAAGCCCTGCCTAGTTTGTAAAGTAGGCCCTCCTAGTGCAGCAATGGGTATTATCATCTATTAGCCTTTAAGCTTAGGTGAACTGCATTTCTTTTTTTACCTTTCATTCATTTCACTTTCGCAATTAGTCGGGCACAATGCGCTAGGATTTAACCTAGCAGAAAAAGTGCAAGTCCAATCCGGCTGTTCCGCCCGGCAGGCAACAGCTGAATGAGAGGCAGTGCTGGTCAGCGCCCACTGCCATAAGCACTGTGCACTCGCCAACTGTGTGCATAGCGCGTGGGCTGTTGGCTCAGCTAAGTCATTAGTGGTAAATGTCGCACTATTATTACAGTTCATTTCTTTGCCAATAAACCCAAACAGTTTTGTCCGTGTTTGCACGCTTCAATTGAAACTTTGGTTTCCGGTTCCTTTTGTGACTCTAATTGGATTGGATTGCTAATCTATGCTGCTGAGGATATACTGGATTGCTAATCTATGCTACTGAGGATATAGTGGATTGCTAATCTATGCTACTGAGGATGTAGTGGATTGCTAATCTATGCTACTGAGGATGTAGTGGATTGCTAATCTATGCTACTGAGGATGTAGTGGATTGCTAATCTATGCTGCTGAGGATATAGTGGATTGCTAATCTATGCTGCTGAGGATATAGTGGATTGCTAATCTATGCTACTGAGGATGTAGTGGATTGCTAATCTATGCTACTGAGGATATACTGGATTGCTAATCTATCCTTCTTAGGATGTAGTGGATTGCTAATCTATCCTTCTAAGGATGTAGTGGATTGCTAATCTATCCTTCTAAGGATGTAGTGGATTGCTAATCTATCCTTCTAAGGATGTAGTGGATTGCTAATCTATCCTTCTAAGGATGTAGTGGATTGCTAATCTATGCTACTGAGGATGCAGTGGATTGCTAATCTATCCTTCTAAGGATGTAGTGGATTGCTAATCTATGCTACTGAGAATGTAGTGGATTGCTAATCTATCCTTCTAAGGATGTAGTGGATTGCTAATCTATCCTTCTAAGGATGTAGTGGATTGCTAATCTATCCTTCTAAGGATGTAGTGGATTGCTAATCTATGCTGCTAAGGATGTAGTGGATTGCTAATCTATCCTTCTAAGGATGTAGTGGATTGCTAATCTATGCTACTGAGGATGTAGTGGATTTCTAATCTATGCTGCTGAGGATGTAGTGGATTGCTAATCTATGCTACTGAGGATGCAGTGGATTGCTAATCTATGCTACTGAGGATGCAGTGGATTGCTAATCTATGCTGCTGAGGATGCAGTGGATTGCTAATCTATGCTGCTGAGGATATAGTGGATTGCTAATCTATGCTACTGAGGATTTAGTTAGTGGATTGCTAATCTATGCTACTGAGGATGTAGTGGATTGCTAATCTATGCTACTGAGGATGTAGTGGATTGCTAATCTATGCTACTGAGGATGCAGTGGATTGCTAATCTATGCTACAGAAGATATAGTGGATTGCTAATCTATCCTTGCGAAAAAGTTTTGACCCCATTTGTGTATCAGTCAGAAAGGGATAAAAAATCCTACAAGAAGGCATTCATACGCAGCAATCCGCCAGCAGCCCACCCGTCAGCCTCGCCGTGGGACATTCGCCATAGCAACCAGTTTGCCTTGGGGATTCGCAGGCTTGGGTGGCATTTTGCCTGCGCATTTCTTCAGGAGTTCTTCAGCGTAACGTCAACTACTGCTGCTGCTGCTGGGTCTAGTGCTGGACTGGCATAGTAGCATAGCGGAATGGGGGATTACTGGCTCGGTCCTTTACTGGGCGGCTGCAAATGAACGCAGTTTTTTCTTTTTTCTTTTCTGCATTTACCTGTCCAACCTAACAGTTTCCCTCTGTGATGCCTATCTTTTATCAGACAGCCTGAATATGGTTCTATCACTTGTGGCTGTCAGACTTTTTGACAATATTAAACTACAGAAAGTGTCAGACTTTATTGACAATCATACTACAGAAATTATCAGAATTTATTGACAATCAAACTACAGAAAGCGTCAGAAGTTATTGGCAATCATACTACAGAAAGTGTCAGAATTTATTGACAATCAAACTACAGAAAGCGTCAGAAGTTATTGGCAATCATACTACAGAAAGTGTCAGAATTTATTGACAATCAAACTACAGAGAAAGTGTCAGAATTTATTGACAATCAAACTACAGAAAGCGTCAGAAGTTATTGACAATCATACTACAGAAATTGTCAGAAGTTATTGGCAATCATACTACAGAAAGCGTCAGAAGTTATTGACAATCAAACTACAGAAAGCGTCAGAAGTTATTGACAATCATACTACAGAAATTGTCAGAAGTTATTGGCAATCATACTACAGAAAGCGTCAGAAGTTATTGACAATCAAACTACAGAAAGCGTCAGAAGTTATTGACAATCATACTACAGAAATTGTCAGAAGTTATTGGCAATCATACTACAGAAAGCGTCAGAAGTTATTGACAATCAAACTACAGAAAGCGTCAGAAGTTATTGACAATCATACTACAGAAATTGTCAGAAGTTATTGGCAATCATACTACAGAAAGCGTCAGAAGTTATTGACAATCAAACTACAGAGAAATTGTCAGAAGTTATTGACAATCAAACTACAGAGAAATTGTCAGAAGTTATTGACAATCAAACTACAGAGAAATTGTCAGAAGTTATTGACAATCAAACTACAGAGAAAGTGTCAGAAGTTATTGACAATCAAACTACAGAGAAAGTGTCAGAAGTTATTGACAATCAAACTACAGAGAAATTATCAAGTTATTGACAATCATACTACACAAATTGTCGGACCCTATAAATAGCTAAGCTACTGACTTTCCAAGCTCTTCAAACTGCAGGCTCAGTTTATTTACAGTTGCTACAGCCAGCCCAGATGCATGGGCAGTAGACTGGTTCTACCTCTGTACTGATACAGTATACAGATAGTGTACTTTGATATCAAATAGAATTCTTTTTGCCACACTGAGGCAAACCAGCTGTACTTTTACCTCTCCAGACTTGCCCGTCTGCCTGCTTTCGTTGCTTTTAAAGTCTCTCTTTGATATCGGCAGAAATTTCTTTTTATCTATAGGGAGCCGATAAATTAGTAGGTTTGCTCAACGGGGGGGGGGTTATTTAGTCCCAGTCCTGGCCGCTTTCTGACTCAGTTATTAAACCCATTAGCTTGATTAAAGTGTCTTATTTGTCTGTGGGCAGCTGTGTGGTCAAACTGCAGTGCGAGCTCAGCTGGCTTTTAATTATTCTTATCTGCGCGATTACTGCCCGAATTCCGCTTCGATGGCCAAGCTTTTCTCTTCTCTTGTCTGAGCTCGTTCGCTCTGCGCTCCTCTGCCCTGCCTCTTCATCCCGATGTTTTTCTGATTCTGTCTCAGTGTCACTCTCACACCCTTCCGTTTCTCTCCACACTCCTCCCGTTTCCCTCCACACTCTCCCCCCCCCATTTCTCCCCACACTCCCCGTTTCTTCCCACACTCCCCGTTTCTTCCCAAACTCACCGTTTCTTCCCACACTCACCGTTTCTTCCCACACTCCCCGTTTCTTCCCACACTCCCCGTTTCTCTCCACACTCCTCCCGTTTCCCTCCACACTCTCCCCCCCATTTCTCCCCACACTCCCCGTTTCTTCCCACACTCCCCGTTTCTTCCCAAACTCACCGTTTCTTCCCACACTCACCGTTTCTTCCCACACTCCCCGTTTCTTCCCACACTCCCCGTTTCTTCCCACACTCACCGTTTCTTCCCACACTCCCCGTTTCTTCCCACACTCACCGTTTCTTCCCACACTCCCCGTTTCTTCCCACACTCACCATTTCTTCCCACACTCTGCTGCTCGTTTCGTTGTGCTGTTGTCCATCTGTTGTCCATTGTTCATCTCCCTCTCTCTGCCTGTCTCCACTCTCCCTCTCTGCCTCTTCCCTATCTCCGTCTCGTCTTTTGTATCCCAGTTTACACTGTTACACTCCCTCCCTGCGTCTGCGCCCTCACCGCCCCGCCTTTCGCATGCCTTCCCTGCGGTCCCCTCTGTGTAAACAGTCTTGTTTCCATTTGCCTCTCTTTCACCCTCTACGAGCGTATTTATTGCTGTCGGTCTTTCAGGCTTCACTTCCAAGCTTCGTGTACGCGACCCTTGGTCAGCGCTCAGTCCATAGAGATTTAACACAGCGGCTTAGCCTGCTTATGTAGCCTATAGCGCACTTTTTTGATGACCAGTTAAGTACACGTGGCTTCAGTAGCTGGCGTGTTTTGTATCTTGACCTAGTTTTACTGACTGGCTGGCCAAGCAAAGTTAAAAATTGTCAATAAATCAATGCCGACGATTTTCTCTGGGAGCTGGAGTGGGGGAGAGGATGATTCGAGCTAGCCTGGGAGATAAAAATGCTTGATGAGCAGTCTCAAAGCATCCTATCCACTCTGTAGCGCTGCACTCAGGCCAAGCTCCGGGCCCGTTGAAAATATCTTCTGGCATCGATTTTGTGTCTCTATTTCTCCCAGTTTTACGGCTCCGAGTCGGAGCTCTGCTTCCGATGTTGTAAACTGGCGAGGGATTTGAGAATGGCTGAAATTTATGGATTGATATGTGTGTGCATAGAGAGAGGCTGATTGGGGAATCCGCGCTAAAATGATGTTATCTAAGAGTATGAATTTTGCGGGGCAACTTGCACTCGGGTAGGGTCAACTGTCACTCAAAATATTTTATCATCAACAATACTATTTTTAAAATGTAGTTCTTCATAATTGCAGGATTTTAGGTGTGCTTTTCAGCCTTCTACCCCCTGCCACCGATCATCCGCCCCTTCATCATCTATCCGCCCCCTTCATCATCTATCCGCCCCTTCATCATCTATCTGCCCTCTTCATCGTCTATCCGCCCCCTTCATCATCTATCTGCCCTCTTCATCGTCTATCCGCCCCCTTCATCATCTATCTGCCCTCTTCATCGTCTATCGGCCCCTTTATCATCTATCCGCCCCCTTCATCATCTATCCGCCCTCTTCATCGTCTATCGGCCCCTTCATCAGCCATCTTCCCCCTTCCTCAGCCACCCGCCCCTTCATCAGCCACCCGCCCCTTCATCAGCCATCTGCCCCCTTCATCATCTATTCGCCCCCTTCATCATCTATTCGCCCCCTTCATCATCTATTCGCCCCTTCATCATCTATTCGCCCCTTCATCATCTATTCGCCCCTTCATCATCTATTCGCCCCCTTCATCATCTATTCGCCCCCTTCATCTTCTATTCGCCCCCTTCATCATCTATTCGCCCCTTCATCATCTATCCGCCCCTTCATCATCTATTCGCCCCCTTCATCAGCCATCCGCCCCCTTCATCCGCAGTAATTTGCATTCTCCCGCCGCCCGCAGGTACGGCGATATGGTCCCAATGACCATCGTAGGCAAAATCGTTGGCGGCATCTGCTCATTATCTGGCGTTCTGGTCATAGCCCTGCCAGTCCCGGTCATAGTGAGCAGCTTCTCAAGAATTTACCATCAGAATCAGCGAGCGGATAAGCGGAAAGCTCAGAAGGTAAGAGAATTCTCGCATTCTGGAGATATATCTTACACTCATTTGGGAACCCCAAGGTACAGAGAGTGTACATGTCTAACGATTAGAAAGTCCTGTGCCGCTGTACACCCTCTGTGAGCAAGTGTTGGCGAGTCACTCCCCGAGTCTGTTCAACCCCCCCCCCCCCCGCCACTGCAGAAGGCTCGCTTGGCGCGAATCAAAATGGCCAAAAATGCCTCCGGCGCCGCGTTTATCAGCAGCAAGAAGCGCGCGGAGGAGCGCCGCCGCGCCCACGCAGAGCTGCTGCAGGCCGCCGCTGCCGCCTCATCCGATGCTGACGGCCAAGGCGGACAGCTGGAGCTGCCGGACGAAACGGACGTGTTCGAGCTGCAGCACCATCACCTGCTCACCTGCTTGGAGCGGACTACGGTTGGTGCCTGTCTGTTTGTCTGTCTGTCTGTCTGTCTTAGTATCTGTCTGTGTGCCTGTCTGTCTGTCTGTCTGTCTGTCTGTCTGTCTGTCTGTCTGTCTGTCTGTCTGTCTGTCTGTCTGTCTGTCTGTCTGTCTGTCTGTCTGTCTTAGTGTCTGTCTGTCTGTCTGTCTGTCTGTCTGTCTGACTGTTTGTCTGTCTGTCTGTCTGTCTGTCTGTCTGTCTGTCTGTCTGTCTGTCTGTCTGTCTGTCTGTCTGTCTGTCTGTCTGTCTTAGTGTCTGTCTGTTTGTCTGTCTGTCTGTCTGTCTGTCTTAGTGTCTGTCTGTTTGTCTGTCTGTCTGTCTGTCTGTCTGTCTGTCTGTCTATCTGTCTGCCTGTCTGTCTGTCTGTCTATCTGTCTGTCTGTCTGTCTTTCTGTCTGTGTCAGCCAGCCAGCCCACCACCTCTCCGCAGGACCGTGAATTCGTGGAAATCGACCACCTTCAGCCCCATCGGCTCGGTGCCAGGTCCGGCCGCCTCATCAGCGGCGGCAGCAGCGCGGGCGGCAACTGCTCAAGCGACCATGCTGCTGCAGCGGCAGTCGCTGGCCGCAACGCCGTCTCCAGAAGCTCCGGCGGCAACAACGATTTCGACTTCAGCCCGCGAGACGACGAAGAGGCTGAGGAGGCGGACGCCGCGGCGGCACTTGGCGAGGATGACGGCGCTGACGGCGCCTCCGGCTGCTGCCCGAAACGGCGCGGTCGACGTCGCGGTCATCGACGACACGACGAAGAAGTGAAAGAGGGCCGGGCGCACCTGGTGAGCTTGTTTTTTTTGTTAATTTAAGCATGGCTTGCTTTTCAAAAACTCCTCCTGACTCGGTATTATTTCTTTCATGACCTTGTCACAGACTTATTTGTGAGGTTATTTGATTATAAATCTCCAATCCCAGATCCCATATTCTAGATCCCATATCCCAGATCCCCGATCCTTGATCCCAGATCCTTGATCCCAGATCATTGATCCAAATCCTTGATCCCAGATCCTTGATCCCAAATCCTTGATCCCAGATCCTTGATCCCAAACCCTATATCCTAGATTCCAGCTCCTATATCCCATATACAAATTCCAGATCACATAACCTAAATCTTAGATCCTAAATCCCAAATCCCAAATTCTAGATCCCAAATCCAAGAGTCCTAATTTTAGATCCAAAATCTCAGATCCTATATCCCAAATTCTAGATCCCAGATCCCAAATTCTGGATCTTAAATCCCAGTTTCCAGATAATAAATTCTGGATCCGAAATCCCAGAAACCTGATCTTAAATCTCAAATCCCAGAACCCGAATTCTAGATCCATCTGCGGTGTGATTTCTAACGCTAACATTTTTTTCTGCATCGAATATACTGAAACTTGCGCGTATTATCACTGGTTTTCGACAGATGCTACTTAATTATTATTTAGTTAGTAGAATAATGCGCTTCCTTGCTGGATTCAGTTGTTCATATTTATTCCATGCTTCAAATATTTTAGCTACGCCAGTTTCGGGTAAGTCATGTAAAGTAGTTATTTGACGTACGTACTTGATGCTGTTATAAATTTTATTTATTGATTAATTGTAATATGTGCCAATTGCGATGTTTTACGTTTAATAGATTCTTTTTTTCATCAATGGCCTATTGTATGGTGTCAGTTTTGCATTCGTCTCTTACGTGTGTTCACCTGGTCAAAATTGGTTTGCAGCCGTTGCGTAATTGGACATACTTGGGCACGTCTGTGTTGACAGATTTTGCAAGCTCAAACATGAATTTTTGGACACCTAATCTTCCAATACAAATGCTGCATTTGCAAGCTTCATCTTCGGATACTATTAATCTTCAGATATTCCATCTTTTTTCGGATCTTCGGAACTATCAATCTTCGGACACTATCAATCTTCGAATACTTCGGACACTTTCAATCTTTGGACGCTTCTAATATTTGGACACTCCATCTTCGGACACTATCAATCTTTGGACACTATCAGTCTTCGGACACTATCAATCTTTGGACACTATCAATCTTCGGACACTATCAATCTTTGGACACTATCAATCTTCGGACACTATCAGTCTTCGGACACTATCAATCTTCGGACACTATCAATCTTCGGACACTATCAATCTTTGGACACTATCAATCTTCGGACACTATCAGTCTTCGGACACTATCAGTCTTCGGACACTATCAATCTTTGGACACTATCAATCTCCAGACACTATCAATCTTCGGACACTATCAAATATCAATCTTCGGACACTATCAATCTTCGGACACTATCAATCTCCAGACACTATCAATCTTCGGACACTATCAATCTTCGGACACTATCAATCTTCGGACACTATCAATCTCCGTGCACTATCAATCTTCGGATACTTCGAACACTTTCAATATTTGGACGCTTCTAATATTTGGACACTCCATCTTCGGACACTATCAATCTTCGGACACTATCAATCTTTGGACTCTATCAATCTCCAGACACTATCAATCTTCGGACACTATCCATCTTCGAACAATATCAATCTCTGGATACTCCATCTTCGGACACTTTGGACACTCAAATCTTCGGACAGTCTATATTCGGACACGTACCTGAAACTTTTCTATATGTAACTTTTGGGGCAGTGAAATTTCAAGCAATGCGCTCGTAATGCACAAGAAATGAACGCGAGAAATTTTAGTAAACTGATTTTTCAAGTCTTTTAGCGAGTTGACTTCTGTCTGTCTGTCAGTGTAAATTTTACTATTTAGCATCTCCCATCCCTACTTTTGCGCGATCTTAGCTGCATGACTACCTTTTCATGTTTCTTCTCTTAGTTCTCTAAAGTAGATCTCTAATAATTTCAACATTAAAGTGGATATTCAAATTTTAAAAAAAGACAATTTCATTAATCTGTAGCCGAATTTCTTCCATTTTCAGCCCGCAAAAGAGAATCTTGAAGGGCTCTCGGACTTCAATCAAGCCAACTCTAAGCGCCAAGGTAGGTTATAAAAGTGTTATTACACTAATTATTACATAAAATGCTTAACCTCTACTAAAAGTATTTTAATGGAACATTGGCTGTGAAATTTTTTTGCCGAAAATTGTCAGGCTACGGCGGAGACACCACGGTGGCCATCGTGAGCGCCCCGTCCGGCTCCCGGGCCAACCCGCCCCAGTATGACGACATTAGCAGGGAGAGCAGCTCTCTGTGACCTTCTGACGTACCTTTTTGTGTTTTGCTTTTTTCTCGTTTTTAATTGATTTTTTTATTTTCAGCTTGGTTAGAACAGTGGCCTGGTTGGCAGCAATTTGATTATTATCGCATGACCCCACTTGGTCCAAGAAGTAGATATCACAGATCCCAGATCCCAAATCCAAAATCCCAGGTCCCAAATCTCAAGTCCCAAATCCCCGATCTTAAATCCCCGATCCTAGATCTCAAATCCAAGATTCCAGATCCTAGATCCCAAATCCCAAGTCCCAGATCCTAGATTCCAAATCCCAAGTCCCAGATCCTAGATTCCAAATCCAAGATCCCAGATCCTAGATTCCAGATCCCAGATCCTAAATCCCAGATTCTAGATTCTAAATCCAAGATCCGAGATCCTTGATTCCAAATCTAAAATCCCAGATCTTTGATTCCAACTCCAAGATCCCAGATCCTAGATTCCAAGTCCAAGATCTCAGATCTCAGATCCCAAATCCCAGATCCCGAATCCCAGATCTCATATCCCAAATCCCAGGTCCTAAATCTCAGATCTCAGATCCCAAGTCCCAGGTCCCAGATCTCAGATCCCATATCACAGGTCCTAAATCTCAGATTTCATATCCCAAATCCCTGGTCCCAGATCTCAGATTTCAAATCACAGGTTATAAATCTAATATTCCAAAGATCCCAAATCCGAGATCTCAGATCCCAAATCCCAGGTCCTAAATCTCATATCTCAGATCCCAAGTCCCAGGTCCCAGATCTCAGATCCCATATCACAGGTCCTAAATCTCAGATCTCATATCCCAAATCCCTGGTCCCAGATCTCAGATTTCAAATCACAGGTTATAAATCTAATATTTCAAAGATCCCAAATCCCAGATCTCAGATCCCAAATCCCAGATTCTAAATCTCAGTTCTCATATCCCAAATCCCAGGTCCTAAATCCCAGATCTCAGATCCCAAATCCCAGGTCCTAAATCTCAGATCTCAGATCCCAAATCCCAGATCCCAGAGTAAGATTTGAGCAGTTTCCTTAACCGCAGGTCACTTTTCCGCAGTCAAAATTCTGTGCTTTGTGTCGACGACTTTCTTTCAATTTTGTGTGCTCCAGTCGCTGAAATGCATTGTCTAGTCAGAGAGTTGGTCCTGTCAGGTTTATTTTCTGCATATTTTTGGTCCACATAGATTTTCCCGAGTCGTTTTAGTCTGCAGTGCAAATATGCGCCATTATGTCGACCAGCTAATCCTGATAAGTTATTTGTAAATTTCTTATTTTTTCTTCTAGTCAGAGTTTTAACTTTTGCGGGTATTTTTTCAAATTCGAAATGTGTGTTGCAATGGTACAGTTTTACAAAAATAGAACTGTAAATTAATTTGTTATAGTACTTTTACCTGGAAAATATTTATTAATTTAGCTATCGCTAATAACTGTCTGCATTTTAAAAGAAAACCTTCAATAAGCGCTATAGATGGATGATTTATTATCACTATGAGTTAACTAAAAGTTGAGTCAGTGTGTCTACAAAACAGGTTGTGATAGCAGAGCTTAGGTCCAAAGCTTCAAGGCTTCAGTATTTTATACTCATGCATATATTTGAAACATATTCTCAGACATGTTCTCCTCCGAATGCGTTATTGTTTGCCATTTTGATAATTCTTGTTTCAGTTGGCCTCTTGTGATCAACTGACTTGTAGTTTTGTTACCAATTTGTACTTTGTAGTGTCCATGATTTTTGCTTATTAATATTTTTGAATTAAACTTGATCTCACCTACATTTCGAGTAGCTTTAGTCTCATGGGAAATCATTGTTTATTTATCATCCCAAAATTAATTCTCCTTGATCAACAAATCTATCATTTGCCGTACAGAATTTACCATTTACCATCCCCAGAATCTTTCATTTACCATCCTCAGAATCTCTCATTTACCATCCCCAGAATCTCTCATTTACCATCCCCAGAATCTCTCATTTACCATCACCAGAATATCTCATTTACCATCCCAGAATATCTCATTTACCATCCTCAGAATCTCTCATTTACCATCCCCAGAATCTCTCATTTACCATCCCCAGAATCTCATTTACCATCACCAGAATCTCTCATTTACTATCCCAGAATATCTCATTTACCATCCTCAGAATCTCTCATTTACCATCCTCAGAATCTCTCATTTACCATCAACAGAATCTCTCATTTACCATCAACAGAATCTCTCATTTACCATCCCAGAATCTCTCATTTACCATCAACAGAATCTCTCATTTACCATCAACAGAATCTCTCATTTACCATCCCCAGAATCTGTCATTTACCATCAACAGAATCTCTCATTTACCATCAACAGAATCTCTCATTTACCATCAACAGAATCTCTCATTTACCATCCCCAGAATCTCTCATTTACCATCCTCAGAATCTCTCATTTACAATCCTCAGAATTTCTCATTTACCATCCTCAGAATCTCATTTACCATCACCAGAATCTCTCATTTACCATCCCAGAATCTCATTTACCATCACCAGAATCTCTCATTTACCATCCCCAGAATCTCTCATTTACCATCCCCAGAATCTCTCATTTACCATCCCCAGAATCTCTCATTTACCATCCTCAGAATCTCTCATTTACCATCCCCAGAATCTCTCATTTACCATCCTCAGAATCTCTCATTTACCATCCCCAGAATCTCTCATTTACCATCCCCAGAATCTCATTTACCATCACCAGAATCTCTCATTTACCATCCCAGAATCTCATTTACCATCACCAGAATCTCTCATTTACCATCCCCAGAATCTCTCATTTACCATCCCCAGAATCTCTCATTTACCATCCTCAGAATCTCTCATTTACCATCCTCAGAATCTCTCATTTACCATCCTCAGAATCTCTCATTTACCATCCCCAGAATCTCTCATTTACCATCCTCAGAATCTCTCATTTACCATCCCCAGAATCTCTCATTTACCATCCTCAGAATCTCTCATTTACCATCCCCAAAATGTCTCATTTACCATCCTCAGAATCTCTCATTTACCATCCCCAGAATCTCTCATTTACCATCCCCAGAATCTCATTTACCATCACCAGAATCTCTCATTTACCATCCCAGAATCTCATTTACCATCACCAGAATCTCTCATTTACCATCCCCAGAATCTCTCATTTACCATCCCCAGAATCTCATTTACCATCCCCAGAATCTTTCATTTACCATCCCCAGAATCTCTCATTTACCATCCCCAGAATCTCTCATTTACCATCCTCAGAATCTCTCATTTACCATCCCCAGAATCTCTCATTTACCATCCTCAGAATCTCTCATTTACCATCCCCAGAATCTCCCATTTACCATTCCCAGAATCTCCCATTTACCATCCCCAGAATCTCCCATTTACCATCCCCAGAATCTCTCATTTACAATCCTCAGAATCT
Source organism: Macrostomum lignano (assembly GCA_002269645.1). Taxonomy (NCBI): domain Eukaryota; kingdom Metazoa; phylum Platyhelminthes; family Macrostomidae; genus Macrostomum; species Macrostomum lignano. The sequence goes on along the minus strand of NIVC01000027.1, from coordinate 961,002 downwards.
CTCATTTACCATCCCCAGAATCTTTCATTTACCATCAACAGAATCTCTCATTTACCATCCCCAGAATCTCCCATTTACCATCCCCAGAATCTCTCATTTACAATCCTCAGAATCTCTCATTTACCATCCCCAGAATCTCTCATTTACAATCCTCAGAATCTCTCATTTACCATCCCCAGCATCTCTCATTTACAATCCTCAGAATCTCCCATTTACCATCCTCAGAATCTCTCATTTACCATCCCCAGCATCTCTCATTTGCCATCCCCAGAATCTCTCATTTACAATCCTCAGAATCTCTCATTTACAATCCTCAGAATCTCTCATTTACAATCCTCAGAATCTTTCATTTACCATCCCCAGCATCTCTCATTTACCATCCCCAGCATCTCTCATTTACCATCCCCAGAATCTCTCATTTACCATCCTCATAATCTCATTTACCATCCCCAGCATCTCTCATTTACCATCCCCAGCATCTCTCATTTACCATCCCCAGAATCTCTCATTTACCATCCTCATAATCTCATTTACCATCCCCAGCATCTCTCATTTACCATCCCCAGCATCTCTCATTTACCATCCCCAGAATCTCTCATTTACCATCCTCATAATCTCATTTACCATCCCCAGCATCTCTCATTTGCCATCCCCAGAATCTCTCATTTACCATCCTCATAATCTCATTTACCATCCCCAGAAATTTTGCACCTTATTTTGAATTTCAGGTTCTTACATCGTCTCTGCTAGCGATGCTCAACTTTGTATTATAATGCAATTCTTTACCTAAGCATGATTTACCCTTTGTTAACTAAATTATTATGGGTCTTCTGTTTTTAGTAGAAATTTTAAAACCATAAATTACTTAACTGAGTTACTGGCTAATTGAACGTCTATGTAAGTTTTTTGCTTGCAGATATTGTCATTACATGTAGGCCACTGGCTTGATTTTAGCGAATCTCATTTTCCTTTCCGGAAGTTTTTGATGCATATAGCAAATACATAATTCTTGAAGTTGTCTGATGTGTTGAAGTGAATATTATTAGGTATTTTAACCTTTGTGTTTTAACGTAATTATGTTAATGAGCATTTCAAATTAGGCTTACATTGTTTTTTATTATTTTTACACACATCTTGACTGAAGTTTCATGATGCATCTAATCTCCATTATCGATTGTTGTTCTTTAATGAATTTTACTTCATTTTTATTATGATTCTTCCCCTGAGTCTTTGTTTCATTCTGATTCTCACCCTGAGTCTTTGTTTCATTCTGATTCTCACCCTGAGTCTTTGTTTCATTCTGATTCTCACCCTTAGTCTTTGTTTCATTCTGATTCTCACCCTGAGTCTTTGTTTCATTCTGATTCTCACCCTGAGTCTTTGTTTCATTCTGATTCTCACCCTGAGCCTTTGTTTCATTCTGATTCTCACCCTGAGTCTTTGTTTCATTCTGATTCTCACCCTGAGTCTTTGTTTCATTCTGATTCTCACCCTGAGTCTTTGTTTCATTCTGATTCTCACCCTGAGTATCTGCTTCATTCTGATTCTCACCATAAGTCGCTCTTTGTTTCATTCTGATTCTCACTCTGAGTCTTTGTTTCATTCTGATTCTAACCCTGAGTATTCGTTTCATCCTGATTCTCATCTGAGTCTTTGTTTCATCCTGATTCTCACCCTGAGTATTTGCTTCATTCTGATTCTCACTCTGAGTATTTGCTTCATTCTGATTCTCACCCTGAGTCTTTGTTTCATTCTGATTCTCACCCTGAGCCTTTGTTTCATTCTGATTCTCACCCTGAGTCTTTGTTTCATTCTGATTCTCACCCTGAGTCTTTGTTTCATTCTGATTCTAACCCTGAGTCTTTGTTTCATTCTGATTCTCACCCTGAGTCTTTGTTTCATTCTGATTCTAACCCTGAGTCTTTGTTTCATTCTGATTCTCACCCTGAGTATCTGCTTCATTCTGATTCTCACCATAAGTCGCTCTTTGTTTCATTCTGATTCTCACTCTGAGTCTTTGTTTCATTCTGATTCTAACCCTGAGTATTCGTTTCATCCTGATTCTCACCCTGAGTCTTTGTTTCATCCTGATTCTCACCCTGAGTATTTGCTTCATTCTGATTCTCACTCTGAGTATTTGCTTCATTCTGATTCTCACCCTGAGCCTTTGTTTCATCCTGATTCTCACCCTGAGTCTTTGTTTCATCCTGATTCTCACCCTGAGTCTTTGTTTCATTTTGATTCTCACCCTGAGTACTTGCTTCATTCTGATTCTCACCCTAAGTCGTTGCTCTTTGTTTTATTCTGATTCTCACCCAGAGTCTTTGTTTCATTCTGATTCTCACCCCAAATCTTTGTTTCATTCTGATTCTCACCCTGAGTATTTGCTTTATTCTGATTCTCACTCTGAGTCTTTGTTTCATTCTGATTCTCACCCTGAGTATTTGTTTCATCCTGATTCTCACCCTGAGTATCTGCTTTATTCTGATTCTCACCCAAAGTCGTTGCTCTTTGTTTTATTCTGAGTCTTTGTCTTTGACTTCAAAATTCATCAACCACCTGCATGATTTGCTCGAACGGCATTGGCAGTTTAAAAAATCAATAAAAAATTATCTAAACTCGCAAAGCTACTTGAAATGTCACTGCTGTGCTTCCTGTGCAGCATCCCGCTGTCCTGGGCCATCGCAGTCGCCTCGCTAGCCTACCTGGCTTATAAACTGTTCGATCGGAAACGCAGAGCCGAGCTGGCCGACATTCCCTCAGACTGGCGTTCCGTTCTGGTCACCGGTTGCGACACCGGCTTCGGTCACCAGCTGGCCCTGCGTCTGGCTGGCAAGGGCTGGTGCGTCCTGGCCGGCTGCCTCACCCAGGCCGCTGTGGACAAGTTCTCGACCATGGGCAATCAAAATCTGGTCCCGATTCGGATGGATGTCACTGACGAGGAGTCGGTGAAGTCTGCCGTAGCGAAGGCGGAAGTTGCGTTGAAAGACCGCAAGCTGTGCGGCCTGTGGGGCGTGGTTAACAACGCTGGCATCAGCGGCAGCAGGATCGGCCCGACAGAGTTCCTCAGCGCCGACGATTTTCATCAGGTGTTTGCTGTTAATGTCTTCGGAATCGCTAACGTGACCAGGTGAATGCTTGAGCTGGCCAATGCAGCCATATGCAGTCTTGAGTTTTCACAGCTGTCGTGTGTCTGATGGGGGCCGTAGCCCAGTGGTCTAACGCGGAGCTTCTATGTATGTGCCAGCGGTCCAGGCTCGATTCCAAGTGCAGTCATTAATTTGGGGCTGAATTGGAATCTCGGCTTGGCTCTGTTCGTGCAATTAACGGCCTTGAAGGCCAACCCCCAAGGCGCAGTGAAGTGTACATGCCTAACGATAAATAAAGTTAGGGCCGCTGTACACTCCTGTGTGAGTGTGTGCCTGTGCGTATGACTGCGTACGATATTGCCTGTCGCCGGTTGTGTGACAATGCGCCCTGCCTCTATTTGTTATAAAAACATGACTGATCTCTGTAAAACTTCCTCGCAGGTGTTTCCTGCCACTGATGAGGCGCCTGCCAGCAGGCCGGCTGGTGAACACCTCCAGCATCTTTGGCCGATTCGCCTCGCCCGGGGCTGCGCCGTATTGCGCCTCCAAGTTTGCTGTGCAGGTGAGCGAATCTCTGTATTAGTGTGAAGTTCTAAATGAAAATACAAGGACATATTTTTATTAATAATAATATTATTATTATTATTATTATTATTATTATTATTATTATTAATGATGCTAGCGAGCACTCGATGTTTGAAGAGGCTGGGGGAGCAGTCAGTGGCGGTCAAGGGTTCAGGACGATGCTCAGCAGGTCTTCCGTCAGAGTGGCCCGCAGGTGGTGGTGTGGGCGCTTGGCCTCGGCGAAGGGGCTCCAGTGGGTTGTTCAGCATCAGGGTTGGCCAGAGAGAATTAAGGCGACCCACCGACCATGGCTACGGAGGCAGCGGCCCACCTGGAGCAGTCGGCGTTCAGGTGGGAGGCGTCCAGAGCAGCAGAGCGAGTTTCCGTGATGGGAACCGCCTCCAGCCCATAGAGCAGTATGTGCTCCACGGCTACCCTGAACATCCGGATCTCAGTGTTGCCAGTGGCGCTGAAGTTGAAAATCTGTTATGAAATTTGGTCGCATGACCGGGACGCCCGGGTACTTAAACTCCTGGCAGACGGTATTGTCAGAGTCGAGGTAGTCTCACATGAAGCACCTTGGTCTTTTTAACGCTAATCTGCAAAAGAGCGTCAAGATGTGATGTACGATTTTAGATATGAAAAATGGTACAACTTAGGCAGGGCAGCTTTCAAAGTTTAAGTATTTGGATTCAGGAGCGCTTGCTGCTGATCAAGACGCCACTGCTGCTCCTTGAAATGCCGACGCCATCCCGCAGGCCCTCAGCGACTGCTACCGTCGCGAACTGCGCCAGTTCGGCATTCGGGTGTCGTGCATCGAACCCGGCTTCCACCGGACGCCCATCACTGACAAGACCGCGCTGACCCGCGCCGTCAACCTCGGCTATCAGGACGCCCCGGCGGAGCTCAGGGACGCCTACGGAGAGTCGTTTCGTCGCGAGAGTGTCGACCGGCTTGACGACCTGCTTCGGTTCTGCTCCGACAAGCTAGACAACGTTGTCGACGCGTACGAGGAGGCGCTGACCTCGAAGCATCCGCGCTGTCGGCACATGATTGGCTGGGATGCGAAGCTTCTCTATTGGCCTCTGGCTGTGCTGCCCGAGTGCATCGGAGATACCCTGTTGGCGTTGAGGCTGCCCAGGGCCGCCAAGGCTAGGAAAAATGCTTGAGATTATTAGCTGTATGAAAATTCTATAGTGGACTACTTAAAGTGGAAAGGTGCCGAACTGATTAAAAAATAAGTTGAACTTGAATGAATGATTGGTAAATAATGAAGTGTGCTATTTTTTTGCTAAAAGATTTTCTTCCATTGATTTTTAACTATAATTATTATTTTTATACCGCAAAACACGTTTTAACTACTGTTGTGTCTCTCTGTCAGATGATTCCTATTGAAATCAACGCTAATTCGCTAATCTGGTGGAATGACTTGCCAATTTTTTTGTTGTAACATTTTAGAGAACCCAGAAGTGACAAGAATGACTTTTGTATTTGTTAATTATTTCATAACTATAAGCTACTCGATTTTAGGTTAGAAAAAAAGCTTGAATTTTTTAAGTTTTGTCCAGATTGGGTTGGGGAGTGGTCAAATCAATAATGAGCTGAGGTTTTGGGGAGTTCTCTTCGGTTGCAGCTGCCAGGTGTGAAATCTAAAAAGAGCTCATAGACTCCGAAGACATACTGAATTAGTCGGGAACATTCGGCCTTATTCAAAAGCTTGTTTTCATTTGTCGCAAACCAAATGTGCCGCACTACGTGAAGATCCATGATTTCAACCACTGTCTTGTATTCGGTCTTGTAGAACATTTAATTATGCTGATGACGATAAAACAGCGTCGAGATGTGATCATAGGTAAATTCAGGAGCCACAGAGATTATAGCCTAGTAGTTAGAGCGTCGAACTGAAAGGTCAGGGGTTCGATTCTCCCGACGACCCTTTCAGTTCTTGGACTGAAAAGCCGTATGCAGCCTTCAGATGCGCCGCGCAAAAGCTGCGGCTGAGCTGTCGGTTGTACATCTGGCCTTAAGGGCAGGTGTAATCAATTATAATTATATTGATTCTTTATTAGGATACTCTTGAGAACGCACAACCCTGATGGGGTTTCGCCATAGACAAATATGAGTTCCTTACCGGCGCTCGTTGCATAGCCGACTGCGCGCCGCCTTCAAGATCGGCGACGAGCGAGTTTTCAACGCTCCTTCCTGGTCCGTCCAAGCAGGGTACATTATCCGAGGCGAGTCCTACTGCCCACAGCCAATGCGGCAGGAAGTGCTGCTGCTGACGCTGCAGGTACCCTGTCTGTGTAGACACGTGTGACGCTGGTTTTCTAAAAAGCCTCACTAGAATAGTGACAATAGTTACGAGGTCCTTATTGTCCGGAAAATAGTGTTACTTTTACTTGTAGTGGATGTTTCATATTAATTTGCAATTACACAAGTTTGTTGTAGTTTAAAAGCAGAAAGTCTGTTCTTTAAAATGACTTAAACTGCGATCCATTTGGATGTGTACTTTAAGAGATGTGCGCTTAAATAGAAGGAGATCGATCGTAGACTTACAGAACCTAGGCGATCGGTCCAGCTTCATGTCCCCAGTGAGCCGTCAGGGAACCCAACGGGCACTCAGCTTGACTTGAATCATCTTCTGCAGACACTTTTTAGCTCTGGACTTCGAGCAATCCAGTCTATCGGCTATATGTATTTCACGGATGTTTTGGCGGCAGCATTCATCGATCAAGTCGAGAATGAGATCCATTAGGCCGCTGCTGTTATGGATCTCATGTGGCGTCCTGACCTTATCATGTCGCTCAACGTCAGTTCTTCCACCGTTCACCCGCCTGTTCAGCCTCATCTTGCTGACCCAATGGTCGCCATGCCCAGTCTTTGAATGCGCACTCATTTGATGAATGACGGATGAAAATTGAGCAACAGATATTTTTCTGCCTAAATTGTGCAGCCGTGGTTTTGCGTGAGCTTTACACTATGTCGCTTCTGACCAAAATCAACTCATTCACGCTAAAAATATCGCGATTGCATGTAAGTCTACAAACGATCTCCCTGTACTCAAGTGCACATATTTCTTAAAATACACACTCAAATCGATCGCAGTTTAAGTCATTTTAAAGAAGAGACTTGCCGATTTTAACGACATCAAACTTACCATACGTCCGCTACAAGTAAAAGTAACACTATTTTTCCGGACACCTGCGTAGCATAAAAATCAACCGATCGTGAGAATATCTTAACGGCCTCAGCTATTCGTATAGCGGATCACATGATAGCAGTTGTGTTTGCAAAAAGTTTAAATATTTCTAACCGGCGAAGTTTCCACCGAAGCATGGCAGTTTGTTGCAATATACCAGAGAGGCAATCTCCAGGTTGTGAAATGTGCTCAGTGGAGTTGATTCTGGTAGCTGCTCTAGCTGGATGGCTGTTGCATTTCTACTTCTGCTGCATGAGTGGCTTTAGTGAGACTGAACTGCCACTGAGTATTGTAAAGACTTTTTTGCCTGTCGCTGACGCAGTCCAACGGTCAGCAACAATGACTTGTTTTCCATTTTTAACAAAAACGCAGCCGATGCTTTTTGTCAATTTTTGCGTGCCAGCAGATTCCTTCATCCCTGATTCCGGTGCCTGGGATGGAAGGCTTCCTGACCTCGCACACTCTGCTCTTGATCAAGTAGCCAATACTCTCACCACTTGTACAGGTAGCAGAGTGCGTAAGCATCCGTTCTCTCATCTTTCAAGCCAATAGAATAAACTGTTTTCGGTTGCTCCATAGCAACAGGTTTGAGCATCGGAGATGGGACAGATTTATAAAAATCAGGCACGTGTCGGCCGCTGCTGGTGACGAGCTATCAAAATATTCACGAACTTCGACTGCCTTGACGGATGAAATGGAAATGCGGCTGACGCAAACAAGGGAGTTCTGCTGCATCCTGGCAGCCATGCTGACGCTGCCGCAGGTGGCGCTTTCTGAGCAGCGACTGCCAGCCCTGAAGCTGATCAGCAGGTGTCCATCCGACTCGAGCCTGCCAGAGTTGACCTCCGTAACGTCTACCTGTTCGAGTGCGCTATAAAATGCGTCATGTCGGAGCTCTGCTCAGTGATGCACTTCTCCGGAGCCCAGTCTGTCTGTTACCATGCCAGCACCCAGCAGCTGAGCGCCATGCTGCAGAACAACGGCTCGGGTGAGTCCAGCGAGTGCGCCAGCTACTCCAAGGAGCTGCCAACGCTATCTGAAGCTTCAACCACCGAGCCAACGACAACTGAAGCTCCAACCACCGCTCCGACGGCTCCAGCTCAAACTGCGACAACCAGTTCTGCGGTCCCTCAAATTGCTGGCATGAGCTCAAATCTAACTTCGAAACTGCTCATTCTGTTCGACTTCAGACAGGGCTACACAAACCTGGTGAACCCAGATAAGTACCTGGCCACTCCGAACGGCTCTGTCACTTGGGACTCTCAGGGTGCCCATTTTCGAGGCCATCCTAGCGACTTCATCCATGTTGACAACGACAACGACACGCTTGTGTCCGGCTTCCTGACAGCTGCCAATGACTTTACCTTCTTCGCCAGGCTGACCCGTCAAACAACCAATGCGCAAAACTATCACTTTTTTTTGAGCGAGATGGGAGCGGTCGGCTCTGGTCTTTTCTTTGATCAGAATGGTCGTCTTGGCGTCGATCACGTGTCCTCCGCTTCTGTGAAGGTGTCCCAGTTGACCGGCTCAGCTATAATGTTAGCCGACAACACTGTGCAGCTGGTGTCCGTTGGAGCCGTCTTCAATGCAGGAACTCTTACCACATTTTATTTCGATGGATCATTTATTGGCGACGGACTCGCTTCGACGATGCACCCCCAAGGTTTTCCCGTTAGCCTGCTACTCGGCTACTGGGTTGACAGTAGCGGTGCCCTTCGGGGCCGCATGATCTGCTATGCCATCGCCAAAGAGGCGCTCACCGAGACGGAGTTGCAGCAGCTGGACAGCTTCTGCCAGAGCGTTTAAACTGATTGATTATGATCGAGAGACTGAACAGTCCACCATCTCTGCGATTCTCTGACATGTTGACATGAGGCAGGAACCCTGACGAACTTTAGGCGACATTGTCGCACAACCGGCGACAGGCATTACTGCCCATGCCGCCGACTCCTCTGAGCAGGCGCACACGCACACGGGAGTGTACAGCGGCCCTAGCTTTATTTATTGTTCGACATGTACACTTCACTGTGCTTTGAGGGTCGGCCCTCAAGCCGAGACTCCAATTTAGCCCCAAATTAATGTGACTGCACCTGAAATCGAGCCTGGGGTCCCTGACACATAAGAGCGCCGCGTGAGACCACTAGACTACGGCCATCAATTCCTTGACATGTACTTTTATGTTCTTTATCACTGCATCCCATAACCTTCTACTGTCTCTTATTGCATCCACCGTCTCACACTGTCTCAAATTGCAACCCACCCTCTCCCAATGTCTCTTATTGCATCTCACCCTCTCCCAATGTCTCAAATTGCATCTCACCCTCTCCCAAAGTCATCTCCCATTGCACCTAAGCCTCTCCTAAGGTCTCCAATTGTATCCCACCCTCTCCCAATATCTCATTTTGCATCTCACCCTCTCCTAATATCTCCCATTGCATCCCACCCTCCCCCGATGTCTCCCATTGCATCTCACCCACTCCCAATATCTCCCATTGCATCTCACCCTCTCCTAATATCTCCTATTGCATCTCACCCTCTCCTAATATCTCCTATTGCATCCCACCCTCTCCCAATATCTCCCATTGCATCCCACCCTCTCCCAATGTCTCCTATTGCATCTCACCCTTTCTCAAAGTCTACTATTGCATTCCATCAGCTCCCCCTGTCTCTTGTATCAAATAACTGCTCCAGCAGTGCAACAAACTTAGTCCAAGTAATCAATTGATTAGTTATTAAACTCTGTGATGTCAGCTTGTTCAGTTTTTTCCTATTATTTTTTTTCACTTATTATCGTCAAGAATCGATAAGAGTTGAAGTTTGTGAGTTTAGATAAATCTACTCCCTGATTCTCAATACAATTCGTGTGATTTGGTTTAATATAGTAAATACCAGTAGGGCATACTTGCGAGAATCGGATCTCTTGTTTCTAAATCTTACTCCTGTTTTTTATTTAAAAATAACAGAATCATTCTCTATATATTTCCTAACTTTTTTGAGAATCTCAGAAGTTCACGTTTGTTCTCATCTCTAAACCTTGTTTCTGATGATCCCGAAGCATGAGCCTAAAAAAGCAAACAGTGCCTATAGCAGGTAGCTTGTCGATAAGGTGGAAAGCGGTAGATGTTGCATGAGATTAGATATAGAATCATCTAGATGTTGCATGACATTAGATATAGAATCATCTAGATGTTGCATGAGATTAGATATGGAATCATCTAGATGTTGCATGAGATTAGATATGAAATCATATAGATGTTGCATGAGATTAGTTTGGAATCATCTACATGTTGCATGAGATTAGATATGGAATCATCTAGATGTTGCATGAGATTAAATATAGAATCATCTAGATGTAGCATGAGATTAGATATGGAATCATCTAGATGTAGCATGAGATTAGATATGGAATCATCTAGATGTAGCATGAGATTAGATATGGAATCATCTAGATGTAGCATGAGATTAGATATGGAATCATCTAGATTTAGCATGAGATTAGATATGGAATCATCAAGATGTTACATGAGATTAGATATAGAATCATCTAGATGTTGCATGAGATTAGATATAGAATCATCTAGATGTTGCATGAGATTAGATATGGAATCATCTAGATGTTGCATGAGATTAGAAATGGAATCAGTCAGATGTAGGATGAGATCAGAGATGGAATTAACCAGATGTAGTGTGAGATTAGAGATGGAATCGGCAAGGTGTAGGGTGAGATTAGAGACGGAATCAGCAAGGTGTAGGGTGAGATTAGAGACGTAATCAGCAAGGTGTAGGGTGAGATTAGAGACGAAATCAGCCAGATGTAGTGTGAGATTAGGCATGGATCAGCAAGGTGTAGGCTGAGATTAGAGACGGAATCAGCCAGATGTCGTGTGAGATTAGGCATGGAATCAGCAAGGTGTAGGGTGACCACTATTTTAGCTACTATGAGTAGTATTGATATAGTTTCAATTTATAGCAATGGTTTTCTGTCAACACACTGGTCACCGGTCACTAAAAACAGTCGTGGTAGAATGAACGCCACTTTATACTACAGCATGCAATACCTACTATTACACTACTGCAAAAATCATCAACTGAATCAGAAACTCAGCCACACTACACTCATATTGCATGCAATTAAAAGTCAAACTGAATCGTAGCTTTCTGTCGACTTTTTGAGCTCATTTTTGACACCCTCTGTTCCCGACGACAAACAGCTTTTAAGGAGAGCAGAATGAGTCTTCTGCAACACTGGCACTGGGATACAGGCGTACGCACTCAAGCTCTCTCTCTCGACAAGCCAACCAACACTCAGCAGTAGCGAGAGACAATTACTAGCTTCATTGACTTCTCTAAAGAGTTAACTTTCAATAAGAAAAGCTGCATCCTACAGTCAGCGATAATTGATTTTTGTTACTTACCTCCTTAGCCCGTGGTAAAACACTTTCAACAGGTGTCTTCCCCTGCTACTTTTCCAAGAAAGACAGCTCTAACCCAGGTTCCATTGTTCACAAGTTGCGCCACTTAGTGTACAGTACCGTCGATTCTACCTGTGTTTGATTAGAGCCCGCGCTACCCGTCTGTCTTCTCTCCAACCAATAAGAAGCCACTGTTATCAAACGCTTCATAGAAACCGGTTTGAGAATCTGAGATGAAAATAATTCGTCACCCTACTCCAAAGACCACTGGAAGGAGTGACATCCCACACTAGGAAACAGACACCTTGCTCAGCGGCTTCTAAAAAAGTTTCTGAAAACCTATATTATTCTATTAACTCCGTTTACAATGAGACTCAGGCTAAATAGCGAGTTCTACTTTGTCGTGGCAGCCATGCTGATGCTGCCGCAGGTGGCGCTCTCTGAGCAGCGACTGCCAGCCCTGAAGCTGATCAGCAGGTGTCCATCCGACTCAAGCCTGCAAGAGTTGACCTCCGTACCGTCTGCCAGCGACCTGTTCGAGTGCGCTATAAAATGCGTCATGTCGGAGCTCTGTTTGGTGATGCACTTCTCCGGAGTCCAGTCTGTCTGTTACCACGCCAACACCCAGCAGCTGAGCGCCATGCTGCAGAACAACGGCTCTGGTGAGTCCAGCGAGTGCGCCAGCTACTCCAAGGGCGACGTGGAGCTGCCAACGACAACTGAAGCTCCACCCACCGAGCTATCGGCAACTCTACTTTCGAAACTGCTCATTCTGTTCGACTTCAGGAAGAGCTACAAAAACCTGGTGAATCCAGATAAGTACCTGGCCACTCCTAGCGGCTCTGTCACTCGGGACTCCCAGGGTGCCCATTTTTCAGGAGGCAGTACTGACGACTACATTGAGGTGGACAATGATAACGCAACGCTTGTATCAACTTTCCTGACGGCTGCCAATAACTTTACATTCTATACTAAACTGACACGTCAAACAAGTGTTAATCAAGCCTATCACTGTTTCCATGACTGCACGCAAAATATCAATGCCGGTGGGCTATTTGGCGACCGGAAGGGTAGACTAGGCATCGCTTACGTACTCTCCGATTCGGCTTCTGTCTCTCGCTTGAGCAGCACAGTATTGGTTTCGATCGACAGCACTCCTCAGCTGGTCTCAGCTGGGGCCGTCTTCAGTGCTGGAAGCCTTTCTACACTTTATTTCAATGGATCCTTCATCGGCCTTGGAGATAATTATGATTTAATACTTTCTAGCTCCCCCATCTGTCTGCGACTAGGCAACTGGCCTGCTAAAGGCGACGCCCTTCACGGCCGAATGATTTGTTACGCCATCGCCAAGGAGGCGCTCACCGAGACGGAGCTGCGGCAGCTGGACAGCTTCTGCTAGAGCGAGCAATGAACTTTATGGCTGTTTAGAAATGCTATCAATGCTATCTAATCTATAAAGTTTATCAAACCCAGTCAATCAAGCCATGGCCCTATGTCAATACTGTATATACGAGAGATTCTGTATCAAAGTTAAGAGAATTTTGTCAAAAAAATCAGAATGGGTTAACTTATCAAATTTAAGCTGAAATTATGGACAGCAAACCAGCATTAATGTTAACTTTTATTAGCCTGCATTCATCAGAGATACCGTGCAAGTAAGTCCAGATCTCGGGATTAGAAATCACGGGTGTTTGTCTTATGAAAGAAAGTGAACAGGCAAACTTGTTGCTTGTATCAATCATCTGAGAAAATGGAGAGTGCTGTCTATGGCAGCGGGGAGAATATGGAGAGTGCTGTCTATGGCAGCGGGGGAATATGGAGAGTGCTGTCTATGGCAGCGGGGGAATATGGAGAGTGCTGTCTATGGCAGCGGGGGAATATGGAGAGTGCTGTCTATGGCAGCGGGGGAATATGGAGAGTGCTGTCTATGGCAGCGGGGGAATATGGAGAGTGCTGTCTATGGCAGCGGGGGAATATGGAGAGTGCTGTGTATGGCAGCGGGGGAATATGGAGAGTGCTGTGTATGGCAGCGGGGGAATATGGAGAGTGCTGTCTATGGCAGCGGGGGAATATGGAGAGTGCTGTCTATGGCAGCGGAGAATATGGAGAGTGCTGTCTATGGCAGTAGAGACTTTGTTACTGATATTTTTGGCTTGATACAATTGCTTCTTGTTATAATGTGTAATTTAGAATAAAAAATTCCATATTTATTGTCAACTAATGACATGCATCTAAATCCAAGTATCTTTTCTGCTATATCCTTATCCAAGTGTTACTATTTTGCAAGTTAAACACCTCAGCTGTACTATTCAAGCAGTAATTGCTTTTTCTACATGTTTTTAATTAGCAAAACCAGATTCACTGCTTTTTCTAAACTGATTACGCAATAACTGATGCAGTACAGTATAGTAGGAGTTTTAACAGCAAGCCCAAATTTTAAATTTATTGAACCATTTCTTTAAAATATAAACTTTAAACATTTTTCAGATCTATATACGTCGTATCTGGTAAAGTTCAGCTGAAGAATCTTTTATTATAAATGATACTGCGCATTTCTATTTATGAATTTATGATTTTTAATTGGAGATGTCGCAATCATGAGGGCGCCCCTGTCTCTTGGTCGGTGCCCCTGTCTCTTGGTCGGCGCCCCTGTCTCTTGGTCGGTGCCTTTGTCTCTTGGTCGGTGCCCCTGTCTCTTGGTCAGTGCCCCTGTCTCTTGGTCGGTGCCCTTGTCTTTTGGTCGGTGCCCTTGTCTCTTGGTCGGTGCCCCTGTCTCTTGGTCGGCGCCCCTGTCTCTTGGTCGGTGCCCTTGTCTCTTGGTCGGTGCCCCTGTCTCTTGGTCGGTGCCCCTGTCTCTTGGCCGGTGCCCTTGTCTCTTGGTCGGCGCCCCTGTCTCTTGGTGGGCGCCCCTGTCTCTTGGTCGGTGCCCTTGTCTCTTGGTCGGTGCCCCTGTCTCTTGGTCGGTGCCCTTGTCTCTTGGTCGGTGCCCTTGTCTCTTGGTCGGCGCCCCTGTCTCTTGGAGGGCGCCCCTATTTGTTCCGTAACTTTGGAAATCAGAAAGCTCACACTGAATTTCAGCTTTGGATTCTGTTCTTTCGTGAATTCTAAACCTCCTAAAATTCCCTCAAGCTGTTAGAAAACGGAGTAGTCAGATCGCTCGACAAAAGACACTGTCTCAGTCCCTAGGGAAGCCTTCTCTAAGAGGATTTTTACTACTGAGGAAGGCGGCTGGCGCCGCAGGCACACGTCGCAAGCCCAAGCTAAGAAGACTTCCCCAACAGCTGCTGAGAGTAAAGTTTTACTCACTCGCGTGTCTGCCTTGCTGACACGTCCCGATGGTCAGGAACAATTCAACTGCGCGTATGCATTCTTTTTAGGAACTCAGACGAAGGATTTTTTTCTTCAAAAAACGACTTTGCGAGAGGGAGCCATCCATCGTTAAAGACAATGACGACTTTCTATCATCGTTAAATGTATCTCAAGTAAGAGATAAGAATAGAGTGTCATCACAAGTGAGTCACTGAAGCCACTTTCTCTCGTACTTGCAGCCCCTCGTTCCTTCTTCCATTTCTACTGGTGTACATTACCAGTACACTGTTTATATCCGCTCCATAGCAACCAGTTTAAGCAAAGGTATCCGAGATAGGACGATATTAATTTTATAACGAGAGAGAGAGAGAGAGAGAGAGAGAGAGAGAGAGAGAGAGAGAGAGAGAGAGAGAGAGAGAGAGAGATCAATCTAGTCTCTAAACGCACGAAATCCCAGCCACTTCTTCTAAATGTTCAGTTGTCTAATAAGAGAACGATTTAATTTACCAAGAGGATTAACGTCATCGAACTCTTTACTTGAACCAACCGCAACCGCAAGATTGCGCCCTAACAATTTGCTGACAGAAATCCGGGTGCTCAAAAATGGCGTCTTCTATAAGTCTCAGAATCAGAATCTGTGTTGGGATAGTTGTTTCGTAATCAGCGTCAATGGATAATCATTGAACTTATTATGGTAAAATCTTCTTTCAGGGATGTGTTCTTATCTGTTCTATCCTTATCCAGCTCTTTTTTGTCAGGGATTTCAGCAGTTTGGGCTTACATTTGTACACAAGTTGGCTTAACCTATAAGAACGAAAGTAATTTTGACGTCTGAGAGGTGGAGCTTTGTGAATGAGATTTAGGGTTATTGTTGGGTTAACATTTACCATATTTACAATTCGCAAGAGAAGCTTACTGAAAACCGGTTACTTAACGATACGAGAATGATCTGCATTCTCTTTTTCACGTGGTATTACTATAAGTAGAGTATTGCTGACGAATGTGCTTTCTTTACATGCAAATAATAGCATGTAATATTCTGAAGTCATCAGCACTAGTACCGCATTAGACTCTGTAATACTCGTGCAAGCTTTTTTGCGCGTCTCTACAAGAAGATCGGCAGCCCACACTTGGGTTTACAGGAGACTGATGCCTGTTATTCGTGTATATTTTGTTATGCCTAGCTTGACAACAACACTCAGGCTAAATATTTAGTTCTTCATCGTGGCAGTCATGCTGACGCTGCCGAAGGTGGCGCTCTCTGAGCAGCGACTGTCGGTCCTGAAGCTGATCAGCAGGTGTCCATCCGACTCAAGCCTGCCAGAGTTGACCTCCATACCGTCTGACAACGATCTGGTCGGGTGCGCCACGAAATGCGTCATGTCTGAGCTCTGCTCAGTGATGCACTTCTCAGGAGCCAAGTCAGCCTGTTACCATGCCAACACCCAGCAGCTGAGCACCATGCTGCAAAACGGCAGCTTCAGCGACTCCAGTGAGTGCGCCAGCTACTCAAAGGGCGACATAAAGTTTTCAACAACAACATCTTTGCTGGAGTGCTGCTCTTATACATTTGTCATAAGCTACGACATAGTTTGGTTACGTGTGCCGACGTTAGAAGTGTTGTATGGATACTTCTGCTGTCTCACCGAAGGCCTTCATATCTGTCTAATACGATTCAACATGTTTCCTGTTCAATATGACCTGTTGAATACAGTAGGTGACAATGTGATTGGTGCAGGTGACACTGTGATTGGTGCAGGTGACACTGTGATTGGTGCAGGTGACACTGTGATTGGTGCAGGTGACACTGTGATTGGTGCAGGTGACACTGTGATTGGTGCAGGTGACACTGTGATTGGTGCAGGTGACACTGTGATTGGTGCAGGTGACACTGTGATTGGTGCAGGTGACACTGTGATTGGTGCAGGTGACACTGTGATTGGTGCAGGTGACACTATGATTGGTGCAGGTGACACTGTTATTAGTGCAGGTGACACTGTGATTGGGTGCAGGTGACACCCGCATTAATATGACTTAAAGTCAACCAATTCAAGTAAAAAATAAGTCTATTAGTCCTTGAAATGGCACTTGGTTTTGATGTAACCGCCCTTGTCGCCTGTCCGCTCCGTAGAGAGACGAACGCATGGCTAGAGGGGGCAATGACCGTAGGCTGCCTATGACCGGGCAATGACCTGACGGACCTCCAGCACCAGACTGTCCCGCCCACATGATTAGTAGCTTTGGTAGCGCTTCGTGACCAGAGGGCCAAGGACCCACATGGACCCCACCTGTAGCCAAGGTGCAATAGTTGGTCACTCGGTCATGGTATGACCGAGTGGCTGCCACCACTCTATGTGACCTGGCGCACCTGGATCTTTCTACCAGACCTCTCGAGGCTAGAGCCCCGCCTGGATTGGTTACCAGGGGATTTAGGCTAACAGGGGAGACGCATGCAGCCGAGTACAGGGACTCTGCTTGGGGCATGATCGGGAACTCTGGGCTCAATCCTGGAGGATTTCTCAGCAGGGGATCCTTTGTGGCTGTGAGCGAGGCTGACTTGCGACTTTGATTACTAAGAGTAGTATGAGGCGAACATGTACTGTCTACAGTTTAGATTGCTCAGGGCGAAGGGACGCGTTAGCATGGGGTTGCAACCTTCCTACTGCCATTCTGTGCCAAGACTCGCTAATCCCTCTACTGCACGCACACGCGGCCCCGCATCACGCACTCACAGGCGGGCTTTGCACGGGGAGAGGCCATTAGCTTACCCAAACTTCCTTATGCTTTGCCACCCCGGGAGAAAGGCTTAGCAAGCCATGAGTGAAATGATGGTGAAAGATTGAATAATGATGAAGTTAGCTAATAGTTAATAATTAGGCCCTTAGGCAAATAGTCAGGCAATTAGGCGGCTTCACTATTGAGTAAAATACAGCAAAAGATACGGTATCACAATTGGCTCAGCTCTCTAATCAGACAATGGAAAATAGGCAAACCCCGGATAAGCACAGGCAATTAGAGCACAAATTAGTAGCAGGAACTTACCGGCCGCTGCACAGAGAGAGAGAGAGGCGGAGTGACCGAGGGCGGCTGTAGGCTGCAGTCAGGCAGACGGTGAAGCGGCGATGCGCTGGAGCGACGAGGCGCTGATGTAGATCAGGCGATGCTGATGATGCTGGGCGGTATCAGACCGCTGGCCGATAGGCGAGCTCACTTGGGGAGCTAAGGATAACTTGGCGGTAACAGACCGCGGACCGGCAGGGATTCGTCTTATAGACGAATGGGTCAGAACTCAATCTGACAGCAAGTCCAAAGAAGGACGAGGAGAGGAACAGAGATAAACTCAGTTGAGTATTCTCATGCCGAAATCGCTTCCTTTTATAGACCTCACAGCCGCCTCCTCAAGGTCGTTACCATGGCTCCCTCTCTCTGATTGGCTGCCGGCAGAATGACGTCAGAATGAGTCATGATGAGAAGCATGAGACCGGCATAGCAACATGAGAAATCGGGAAATTGCGCAATCCGGAGGTGGGGTGGGGGATAATTGGCGCAGCGGGTGGTCGCGAAAGTGTTGCGCAAGCAAACATTGAGAACAATAGGGCTGGGGTCGAGAACAAAGGAATTGGAAATCGGGGATAATTGGGGAAAACTGAGAACAATGGAAAAGTAAACATTGGAGAAAAGGTGATAATTAGGTGCGAAAACGAGAACAAAAGAAAGAGAAAATCGGAGAAAATGTGATAATTGGTGGGGGTCGAGAGAACAAAAGAAGCAAAAACGAGAACAATAGAAGCGGAGGTGGGGTGGGTGTCACATGAGAAATTTGGGAAGGAGAACAATAGCGTGAGAAAAGGTTGCGCAAGAGAGGGGGATGAGTCATCGATGAGTCACCGAGGGGGAGAAGGGGTCACACGACTTGCGTCACCGTTTGGGAGTTTGAGAGGGGATGGGGAGACGGTGAGCACACAAAGTACTGTAAGTAGACACAGGGAAAGAGGGGACAGCGCAGGAAAAGAGTGCAGAGGGAGACAAAAAAAGGAGGAGGTAGAGAAAGTACAGGAAGAATAGGGCGGGAACAGAAGAGATAGGGTAGAGGGGGAGGTACAGAAAGGGGTAGGGGCTCCGGAAAGGCAGGTGTGGCGGCAGGAGAGACGGGACCAAGGCAGCAGGAGGGGTGCAGCAGAGCGGGAGTCTCCAGGCCCGGTCGGAGACCTGGCCGAGTCTCGACAGCTCTGTGCAGAGGGTGCACGGGATAGGAGGCACTTTCGAAAAAGTTCCCATGCCCTATCCCGCGACCAGAGCGTGGTTACATCAGTTTGTTAATCAGTGAAGAATAAAGCGAAGATGATGCAATGCAAGCACAAAACAATTTATTGGGCATATTTACACGAACAGCTTCTGCATTAAAGTTGTTACAAAACATGTACTTACGAGTAAATAGAAAAGCCAGACTTTAAAATTCTATATAGGATGTAATGTTTCTATAGTCCTTAGGTTCACGACAGAACCACAGAGATGACCAGAACCAGCACGAGCACCAGGGCTGCCACAATGAGGATAATTATGATTTTTTTCTTTCTGCTGGAGCGCTGGTTCACCACCGCGTCTTCCAGCTGCTCTCGTCCTTTTTCCACGTCTTCAACGACGTGAATGACCTGGTCCTCGATCAGATTGATCGTCTCTCCCTGCTCGAGCACCATCTTGTTGAGCTCAGTGAAAATTTCTTCGAGATCTTTGGGATGGAAGGAGAGCAGAAAGTATTCATAGTATTCCAGATTTTCGAATTGGCACGTCTTGACTACCGATTATCTCTGGATTACCCACCTATCACCTTCTGATTGACTACCAGATTGACTACCAATCAGCTCCTGATTGCCTACCAATCATCTCCTGATTGTCTACCAATCATCTCCTGATTGCCTACCAATCATCCCCTGATTGCCTATCAATCATCTCCTGATTGCCTACCAATCATCTCCTGATCGTCTACCAATCATCCCCTGATTGTCTATCAATCATCTCCTGATCATCTATCAATCATCTCCTGATTGCCTACCAATCATCCCCTGATTGTCTATCAATCATCTCCTGATCATCTATCAATCATCTCCTGATTGTCTATCAATCATCTCCTGATTGTCTACCAATCATCTCCTGATTGTCTATCAAATATCTCTGGATTGCCTACCAATCATCTGCTGATTGACTACCAATCATCTCCTGATTGTCTATCAATCATCTCCTGATTGCCTACCAATCATCTCCTGATTGTCTACCAATCATCTCCTGATTGTCTATCAATCATCTCCTGATTGCCTACCAATCATCTGCTGATTGTCTATCAAATATCTCCTGATTGTCTATCAATCATCTCCTGATTGTCTATCAAATATCTCTGGATTGCCTACCAATCATCTCCTGATTGTCTACCAATCATCTCCTGATTGTCTACCAATCATCTCCTGATTGTCTATCAATCATCTCCTGATTGTCTATCAATCATCTCCTGATTGTCTACCAATCATCTCCTGATTGTCTACCAATCATCTCCTGATTGCCTACCAATCATCTCCTGATTGTCTATCAATCATCTCCTGATTGTCTATCAATCATCTCCTGATTGCCTACCAATCATCTGCTGATTGCCTACCAATCATCTCCTGATTGCCTACCAATCATCTCCTGATTGTCTATCAATCATCTCCTGATTGTCTATCAATCATCTCCTGATTGTCTATCAAATATCTCTGGATTGCCTACCAATCATCTCCTGATTGTCTA
The DNA here is from genome assembly GCA_002269645.1 of Macrostomum lignano. NCBI lineage: Eukaryota > Metazoa > Platyhelminthes > Macrostomidae > Macrostomum > Macrostomum lignano. The sequence continues at coordinate 940,651 of NIVC01000027.1, read as the reverse complement.
TCAATCATCTCCTGATTGTCTATCAATCATCTCCTGATTGTCTATCAATCATCTCCTGATTGTCTACCAATCATCTCCTGATTGTCTATCAAATATCTCTGGATTGCCTACCAATCATCTGCTGATTGACTACCAATCATCTCCTGATTGCCTACCAATCATCTGCTGATTGACTACCAATCATCTCCTGATTGCCTATCAAATATCTCTGGATTGCCTACCAATCATCTGCTGATTGACTACCAATCATCTCCTGATTGCCTACCAATCATCTGCTGATTGACTACCAATCATCTCCTGATTGTCTATCAATCATCTCCTGATTGTCTATCAATCATCTCCTGATTGCCTACCAATCATCTCCTGATTGTCTATCAATCATCTCCTGATTGTCTATCAATCATCTCCTGATTGTCTATCAAATATCTCTGGATTGCCTACCAATCATCTCCTGATTGTCTATCAATCATCTCCTGATTGTCTATCAATCATCTCCTGATTGTCTATCAATCATCTCCTGATTGTCTATCAATCATCTCCTGATTGTCTATCAATCATCTCCTGATTGTCTATCAATCATCTCCTGATTGCCTACCAATCATCTGCTGATTGACTACCAATCATCTCCTGATTGCCTACCAATCATCTGCT
>NIVC01000027.1:885000-935000 GCA_002269645.1 Macrostomum lignano | reverse complement strand
TCACATGTTTGAATGTGCAGCTTGGGTGCCTCAATTGCAGTTGCAGGAACTCACTCACATGTTTGAATGTGCAGCTTGGGTGCCTCAATTGCAGTTGCAGGAACTCACTCACATGTTTGAATGTGCAGCTTGGGTGCCTCAGCTGCAGTTGCAGGAACTCACTCACATGTTTGAATGTGCAGCTTGGGTGCCTCAATTTCAGTTTCAGGAACTCACTCAGCCGGACCCCAACAACCGGGCAATCGTCGGAGACTCACCAGCCGCTCTCGAGAATCTCGCCAACGACGTCATCCGAGGTGACTTCGACCAGGTGCGACGGCTGGCAACGCGCCAGCTGGTCTCCAGCGCTGATGCAGCTCGTCGGACCGTCCTCATGCTGGTGGCCGACGCTCCTGAGACTCCCGTGCACACTGAAAAGTGCATCTTGTACTTATTTGAGCTGGGCGCGAACCCCAAGGCGGCTGACACGAACGGCGACACGGCTGCGCACCTGGCAGCCCGGCGGGACCACCTGCGGCTGCTGACGCTGCTGTCGTTCGATGCGAAGTGGCTGCGGAACGACAACGGCGCCACTCCGCTGATGGAGGCGGCGCGCACTGGAAGCTGGAAATGCGCCAAGCACCTGCTGCACCTGCTCAGACAGCCTAGATTTAATTTTTGCATGAAGCACGGAAACTGGAAAAGGTTACGGGAGCTCGAAGTGGAAGATCTCAAAGGTCGGACGGCGTCGGACCTGGCGAGGCTCAGCGGCCACTCAGAGCTGGCCAGCTACATCGAGCAGTGAGCGAGCATTTCGTTGCTGTGTCCATTTTGCAGCATTGTGTGAGTGCTTTGTGAGTCATTGAGAGATGGAAGGAAACTCATGCTGAAGAAATGAAAAATGAGATTTCTGTTTGTGAAAACTGTCTTTGTTTCACAACAGAAAAGCAGATGTTGCAGTGGCACAAACCACTCAGCTTTCAGTTTCGCATCACAGAAAATTTCTGTCGTTATTCTTCTAATAAGGCTTTTCAATTTTGCTGTTGCAGGGAGATGCGACTGGTGGTGAGCAAAGGTGGCTGGATCTCCGGCCTGGCAGCTCAGGTGAGCGGCATCTGGGGTGCCGATGCGGCTGCAGCTGAGCAGCTGTGCTCAAATTTCCCACTTTCCTTTGCAGGAGGAGGCGGATCGACAGGAACTGCAGCGGCTGGCCGAGGCGGGCGACTCGGCGGGGCTGCGTCGAGCGGCGACCCGCGACAGCTGCGACCTGCCTGACGATGAGGGTCGCACCGCGTTGATGTGGGCAGCTCAGAACAGCTCGTGCGGTGATGAGGCTCTGTGGGAGCAGCTAGCGCAGCTGGGTGACCCCACCTGTGTGGATATATGGGCAGCCAGTTGCCTACATCAGGCGGCCAGTGCTGGCAATTCTGCCGCAGCCTCCGCTCTGCTGGCTGCCGGAGCCTCCGCCAATGCCAGGGGTCAGTGGGAATCCACTGCCCTCATGGAGGCAGCGATTTACGCTCCTCCCACTGTCGCCCCCGCAGTCGGTCGGGTTCTGCTGGACTCAGGGGCAGATTGGAGCCCTAAGGACGGCCGAGATAGAACTGCCTTAGACTGGGCCACACAGAAGGGAAAGAGCGAACTGGCTGAGCTGCTGCGTGGGTGAGTTTCCTTGGCGACTGAGAACCGACACTGGTTAACACTATTTAATAAGTTTTCGAACACTTCAGCACCGAATATTAGGCAGCTATTTTGAATGCTTAATTATTCTAAGATTCTTCCAAGCTGTGGGCAGCGTAGTCTTTCAGTGCTACTTCTTCTGGCTATCAGAAAATCATAATAGTTTTAAAAAATATTTTAAGTGTTTTCTTTTGCAATTTACTTCAGATTCAACGGCGAAAACTTTTTTGTGGAGCTGCTGTGAGTTTTTTGTTTTTTTCAGCATACCAACAGAAGCGATAGAAGAAACATATGGAGCGCACATGTATGTAGATAAGGCACACAGCTACAGCATGCAAATTATCCCTCTTTGCCTCAATTCGCATCCCCTCAGACCCGAAGGCCCCCCATTTCTAAAGCGCTGGGACGCCGTTCGCCTCATCAGCCGTGGAGGCTTCGGCGAAGTCCACGAAGTTCGAAGTGACACGGGCGTCACGTGCGCTGCCAAGACTCTCAGACTGCCTCTGCAGCTCGGTGATGGCCAAACCTCTGTGAGCACAGAGATCCACAGAGCTGTCGAGAGCGAGAGAAACCTGTGCCGACTGCGGCATCCCAACATCGTCAGGTTCTTGCACATCGCTCAGCCGGAGCCCGCCATAGTCGTTGTGTTCATGGAGCTGCTGGACGGCCGAAGCTTGGAGAGATTTATCGACAACAAGCCGCTGGACGAGCCAAAGATTCGAGACTTCAGCGAGCAGGTGAGCATTGTGCATCCTTGATGCTCCTGTTCCATGTTCCCATGAATGATGACTGCTCACTGACCGACCGCTCGCAGATCTGCCGCGCGCTGCTCTACCTGCACAGCCGGCAGCCGCCCGTGATCCACAGAGACATCAACTGCTCGAACATAATTGTTTGTGCTGACAACACGCGAATCAAGCTGATCGACTTCGGCCTCTCAATCAAGCTGGAGCAGTCAGTCAGCCACATCTCAGCCCTCACTCAGTCAACCAAAGGCACTCTGAACTTTATGGCGCCAGAGCTGCTCGGAGCGGGAGAGTCGGACAGCGTGCAGTACAGCAGAGAGTCGGACATCTGGGCGTTCGGCTGCTCGGTCTTCCAGATGGCCTCCGGCGCGAAGCCGTTCGCCAACGCCAGGAGCTTCTTAGAAATTGCCCAGCTGATCGACAGGAGGGGCGCCCCCGCCCTGCTGGACGGCCTGTCCGAAGAGCTGAGGGATTTCTACAGCCGATGTACCGCTAAGGACCGGAGGGAGAGAAGCTCTGCAAAGGAGCTGCTGGAGCACGAGTTCCTGACGGTCGGGAAGCTGAAAAAGGACAATGCTGCCTCGAATTTGGCTTATGGAATTCAGAAACAAAAATAGACTTTCAATTGATGACATTACTCTGTATAAAATTACATTTTTACACTTACAAAACTCCTTTTTTAAACTAAAGTAAACACGAGCCAGTATATCAGATAAAAGCTACTAGATTAAGTCTATGACTGATCTTGCTCTGCTGAAGTAACAGTATCTCTAAATTAAAACTAATAATGTGAAGCATTTGAAACTGAAGTGATTTTAAGCAGAGACTTGCCATTTTCTAGCGATATAAAACGCATGGGCCTGCGGTTTTGCTAGATGAGCTACGATCAAAAGTATCACTGATTTTTGGACACTCTTCGTAAAATTTCGATTAACTAATTAATTGGATGAATATATTCGTTCAGATCTGCTTAGCTCCAGGGGGCTCTGTACATGCACCCTGGCGCACTTTAAGCGACATTGTCACACAACCCGCGAGAGGCATTACTGCCCATTCCGCCGACTCCCCTGAGCAGGCACAAAAGCGCGCGGAGACGTACGCAGTCATACAGAAGTGTACAGCGGCCCTAACTTATTTATCGTTAGGCATGTGCACTTCACTGTGCCTTTTGGTTGGTCTTCAATGGCATTAATTGCACAACCAGAGCAGAGCAGAATAACTTCTGACAAGTGGTTTAATTAGAAGCAATTTATTGAACCGTTTCTACCATTTTTCTTTTTAACTTGGTGGAAAGTGTAGCAGATGTCCTTTTAACGTAGTAGTGTGCTCTCATTAGATAATTTTATTTGGTTAAATTAAACAAAATATTATTCATTTAAGTTAACAGTTGCGTCAATATTTACTATTTCTAAAAAAATTAGAGAATTAGAGAGATGCCAGCTCGGTGGAGCAGAATTCAAAAAAGGAATTATTTAGTAAAATGATTTTAAAAGACAATCTGAAATGTCTAAGGAATAAAAAAAGTTTTTCATGAACACCTTTGCAAAGCAATGTCCGCAGCAGGAAATGAAAAGCGGTCTGTTCAACGTTCGCTGATCGACTGGTGAAAGGGGGTCGCAGGTGGGTTGCGCCAGAAGTTAACGCGATGAAGTTGAGTGTCCGAAGCCCAATTTGGTTTCCATGATTCAAGGTCAAGAACCTCAGTTCCTGTCGCAGGCTGTCAGCGCATGGGCTGGTGTTTGAGTGCACTAAAGACTTCTACTCGTAAATAAAAAAGGTACAGTTGCAGTGTAAAAATATTATAGGATATACTCGTAAAAAGCCAGGATCACTGCTGACACTGCGGAAATTGCCAATAAAACTTACACGTGGGCAACCTTTCAGCAAATTCTTCCTCAATAAGATTTACAATCACAGGGACCATGGGATCAAACATGGAACTCAATATACAATAACACTCAGGTCAGCATGAGAATCTCTAGCTGCTTGAAGATGTAACAGTACCCGTCTGTGATGTTCTTAGGAGCATTTCCAGCCCAAACGATTCCCTTAGCTCGGTCTGCAGCTGGAACATTCAGCGCTGTCAGGTAGTTGAAGTACTTGTCGAACGGACCTGAGGCAAGGCAACATGCTTAGCCACTGAGGCTGGTACACTTGGGTACAGTTCGATCCATGGACGCATGTATTCCATCCACGATCTCCAGTCTGAGATTGGATGTTATTGCCAAAAAACAAGTTCTGCTGAAGACATTCAGCAGGAGCGAATGTAAAGTTAGACACCGTGTAGTTTGTGCTATCGGCCAGAATGAGCACGTTTACGTTGTAGGCGTAGATGTAGGTGTCGTTTCGGTTGCGAAACCGGATGTTGTTGGGCTGAGCGCTGGTGCGATTGTGCAGCCACTCCAGGCCTATGAAATCATCCCAGTTGGCAAGTCTTTCAGAACACAATTTGAAGTTATACTATTGAGTACAAATTTTTGTCTCACCTACCGTGATAAGTGCCGAAGCCCGTCTTGTACTCGGCCCAGAGCCGGTCGAAGCTCAGCGCGTCCGACACTCGCAGGTTGACGGTCTCAAAGCACTGCTTAGTGCCCACAGTATAGAACTCCTGCGGTTAGAAGTTTAATTTGCAACAAAGAAAAGTTTCTACAGTGACAGCACCGATCAGGCATTGCTTTCTCAACACTCACATAGACGGCCAGCTCAGAGCTGCCCGGCGGCTGCTTGAACTAGCGGCACAGCGGGTAGTCGGTGAGCAGAGAGCAGTTGCTGGAGTTGAACACAATCCCGCGACAGGCCGGCACCTCGCTGCACTTGGCAACGCAGCCAATGAGCGATGAGGCAGCCGGCTGGTGCTGAAGGAAGGAGGCGAAGATCTTCACGAGTTGTTGGGAATGTGGACCCGCTTGTGAGTCACGTTTCTAGGAGCCAGGTACTCTGTGAAATGAAGGATCAGGGTTTTGATCTCAAGCGGTAAATTTATCAATGAAAAACTATCAAAGCTTTAGCTGTATGTCCGCTGAGACGATTGCGGACTCGTTTTTAAGCTTCAAATTCGTAGTAATTTTTTCTGTTATGTGATAAAATGACTCAAAAATCTGCTGCAAATCTTTTGCCACAAAAGATTAATATGCATTATGCATATATTCTATCAACTTTAAATTGGTTACATGACTTATTTTGTGAGAACCAACTTCAGTTTGGTGATAGTGGCTGTAGAGCCATGTTCCGGTCTCTGCTTCCTACAAGAAGCTCATCTGGATTTGATTGTTTCTGGCTCCTCGCATTATGGCTCGTGGTAGCTTGCAATGAGTCCAAAGTGATCAAATTTCGTTACTCGTGAGGAACTAACCGAGTAGACGCTCGATGTCTGTCATTATTCTTTTTTGCAAACTCACCGAGTAGACGGCCGCTGTCAGTGCCTCTGAGCACCTGCTGCTCAAAGTTGCGAGCCTTCCAGATATTCACAACGTGCTCAAGCCGAAACTCCCTAGCAACGAAGCTGCCGTTGCTCAAGCCCGGCTCGCTCGCAGTGTTGATGACGAGCATTTGGCATTCGAGCATTGCCACTTCCTTGAAGACATCTCCGAGCACTTCATCAGGCAGTGCGAGTTCATGTGCAGGCCAGTCCCATTGAGAAGCTTGCTGCTCACGTAGTTTCCGATGCTGATGGAGTCGCTGGTCACCCGATCGTAGGTGCGAGCAGTTATGGCGCTGTTAGCGGAGGTGGCCACAACTAAAATGGGTGTTAGTAAGTAGTGAGCGCAGTGCCACATTAGCGAGCCTATTTTAATCAAGCTGGAATCATTTCCATTCAGACTCACTGGTTAGCAGCTGGTACAGAAGCAGCAGCAGCAGCTCGGCCTGCTCAGCGTTCAGTTTCATTGCATGCAGGAGTTGCTAGGCAAGATTTTTGTATTTGCAGACTGATGTTGCTAGCAAAGGGTTTCTCTGCTCTGGATGAGGCTTCTAAATAGTGAAATTCCCTCTGCTTCTGTTTGGAATTCTCAATCCGTCTGTTCCTGAGTGACTGCAAAGCATTTTTTCTTCTTTTCGCAGCTGCTTTTCTTCGAGCCTATCTCCGGTATCACTGAAGCGGCTCAGCAAATTCCTCACCAGCAGTTGTAGTCTGTGGGAATTTTTCCACGCGTGTAAATGATAGACTCTGCTCGGATAGGCATCTGTTTCTTGCGTTTTAATAAAAGTCGTTTTTGTGTATTTATTTCGTTGTTTCGTGAGAATAATTGCATGCCCGACAGCCGTTTTCTCTTATCTGTTCCTACATGTATATCGCCGAACGCCCAGCACCTGTCCTCAGCAAGCCTTCATCAAACAGACGGCGAGAGTGAGGTTGTCAATAACCATGCAGCAGAGTTTTTCCGCGCACAATATTACCGGCAGTTTTACGAATCTGAATGCAGTGACTTAACGTTGAAGCAAATTAAAGAAGCTTCTTTATGGTTTGTACTCGCTTTGACCTCTCCTACCTTTTACGAGTAGTATTACAGCTCATTATTCATAGAGAAATAAATTTGAAGTAGCTTTTGTGAATAAGCTGAGAACTTGTTTAGTCGTGACAACGGCCACACCAAGCAGCCATTGTCCAATGCAAGCTGAACCCAGCATTTGTTAATCTCTTCTGCAGAACCTCCAGGCCCGCGTTGATCTTTCGGACCCAAGTGAGGCGACAATGAAGAATATTCAGTTATGGGTGACGGATAATCCATCGCTTTCAGGTCTGGTTAAAAAACAGAATAAAGTTGACTACGATGAAAAATGTTCAGAGAGCGATCAGACAGTGCATAGAAAACAGCAGACCTCAGTGATTACTCAAAGTCGTATATTTAGGGATAAAAAGTTGACGAGAAAATGTCTGGAACTGTGTGGAAAGTAGAAAAGTAGAAAGAATCATTGTGAATGACATCAGAGCTGTCAAAATCATATATAACCAATTCAATATTTTAGAGGAACTTTTGAGTAAGGTACCTGAAAATATGCCGACAGCAATTAGTTAATTAGTTTCGTGATGCTGTCAGGCTGACTTTATTGACACACAGAAACAAGCATGTACGGAAAGAGCACATGTACATTCGGGATAATAGCGGTCATTAAGTCCGGGGACTTAGGGGCAGACTGGAGTCCTCAGCTGCAGCAGGGACCCGCATGGACTCAGACAGAATAAAAGTTTAAGAAGCTGAGTCACACTTGGGTGTCTACGAAACTGGTAACTACGAATTACCATACCACCATGCCAACATAAAATGGATAATGGAAAATGTCAGTGGTAGATGATCCCTCGTGAAGCCACAATAAGAGTATAAAACACAGGTACCGATTCAAATAGAAGGCACTGGAACAAAAAATTGTAATCATATTTTCATCAAGGGTAAGAGCTAGACAGACAATACGCAAGTGATAGACCAAATGATTGACCAGAATTGTTAAAAATGCTCTGAAACTGAGATGTGGCAGCAGAACAGAAGAAGTATAGAAGCAGAAAAAACAGACAGAACTCGGACAGACGAGCATACAGCAAGGGAAAGCCAGAATAGCGACATCAAAATGATCAAACCGATGTGGTCTAAAGAGATCATGTGAGCATGAGAATCACCAGCTGCTTGAAGCTGTAGTACCATCCATCAGTGATGTTCTTTGGAGCATTTGCAGCCCAAACAATGCCCTTGGCTCGGTCTACAACAGGCACATTCAGCGCCGTCGGGTAGTTGAAGTACTTGCAAAAGGGACCTGAGCTGTGACAGCACTTGTGCCAGTGAGGCTGAGCGTATCGAACTGCACAGTTGTGTTGGCAGTCGATCCATCCGCGATCTCGGGTGATGAACTGCCTGTTCACGCCATGGAACATACATACCCACTAGGCTGAATAATGTATCGCTCAGAGCCCTTTCAGCTGAACAGCTCAACTAAATCTGGCGGACCCCGCTGCGGACACCGGCTGCAATGGATCTCCATGCGTGACACCGCAGCACCAGCTGCCTGGGGTCGCCAGGGGTGAATGGAATGGGCGTCAACGCCTCCCCACTGCATCCGGATGCCCGGAACCCCCTGTAGCTGAGTCAAGCAAGTAAAGTACAGACAGCGCGCTTACAGTATGCAAAACATTGACAGCGGTAAATGCCTATGTCGATTCAAACTCTGTGCTTGAGGCCCTGTGTGTCAAAAATCAGATGTCAATTCTTTATTTTGCATTTAAAGAGTTACACATTTTTCAAGTAAATTCTAAATTGATTATCAAATGAACCGCAAAAAGATATATAAAAAAATCTAATTTCTGGCCCTAAATAGGTTAGCTCGAATTAATATTGCTCTGTTGTTTTACATTCTAATGCGTGTCAAGTAGCCACGGATAAAGCTCGGAAACCGCGTTACATGAAATGCTTAAAAAGCTATTTAAAGGCGCCCCTGGTGCTGGCGCCCCTGGTGCTGGCGCCCCTGGTGCTGGCGCCCCTGGTGCTGGCGCCCCTGGTGCTGGCGCCCCTGGTGCTGGCGCCCCTGGTGCTAAAGCCCCTGGTACTGGCGCCCCTGGTGCTAAAGCCCCTGGTGCTAAAGCCCCTGGTGCTAAAGCCCCTGGTGCTAAAGCCCCTGGTGCTAAAGCCCCTGGTGCTAAAGCCCCTGGTGCTGGCGCCCCTGGTGCTGGCGCCCCTGGTGCTAAAGCCCCTGGTGCTAAAGCCCCTGGTGCTGGCGCCCCTGGTGCTGGCGCCCCTGGTGCTGGCGCCCTGGTGCTGGCGCCCCTGGTGCTGGCGCCCTTGGTGCTGGCGCCCCTGGTGCTGGCGCCCTAGGTGCTGGCGCCCCTGGTGCTGGCGCCCCTGGTGCTAAAGGCCCTGGCGCCAAAGCTCCCGTGGAGCTAAAGCCCCTGCTTGGTGCTGAAGCCATCATTTTTATTCGCGATTTGTACAGACTACTTTGATTAGTCAATTTAAAAGCATTACTGCACTCTGCAATCTGCGTTGGCCGGCGTCTTTCGACGAATAGCGACATCGTAAGTCGGTTGAACATCAGTGTAATGTAAATTTACCCACTTTTCAGCAACGTTCATTCTTCTATAACTTTTTTTATTGACAGCCAAGACACTATAGTAGGCAGGTTGGTCCATATCATACCTTATATAATAAGGCAATAGATTAAAACAAAACCTACTGTTTAGTGACAAAGGATCTGCTGACCTTTTCCAGTTACCCGTACTATGTGAATACTTTGCTTCGGGTTTAATAGTCTGCCCCACCGCTTCAGTTTTCTCTCTCAGTGCGCTTGTGTACTTAAGGTAAGTAGAAAAAATCTTGAATGAGAAATGGTACCACACAGCGGGTGTGTGCGTGTTTTGGGTTCAACGCTGATTAAAGTCTAAGCTAGTATTATATGAATTTGCCGCTACATGTGCCAGAGAGTTATTAGGCAGTGACTTGAAGTGCAGACTTCAGTGACTGTTCAAAGTATATTTAAAAATATCAATTTGGTGCAGAATATGTGTAAGACTTTGAATAAAGGGCCCAATAGGAAATAATCATTATATAATTTCGAGAAAGGCACCTGAAAATCTCGGCATACCGACAGCCAATAGACAAGTAGTTTCGCAAAGCTGTCAGTTTGACTCTATTGACACAGAAAAAAGCATGTACGGGACGAGCACAAAAACCAAGGTAATAGCGGCCATTGAGACCGCGAACTCAGGGACAAACTGAAGTCCTCAGCTGCAGCATGGGCGCATGGACTCAGACAGAACAGAAGTTTGAGAAGCTGAATCACACTTTGATGTCTACGAATTTACGTACGGCTTGTAACTATGAATTACCATGCGACTGTTCCTGAATAGGAATGGATTATATAAAAGGCAGTTATACAAAAAGCTGAATGACGACAGGATAGAACATAAAAATACAGGTACTAGGATTCAAACAGATGGCACTGAAAATCATTTTTGTAAAGAGTAAGCTAGACAGGTGGTAAACAAGCAATAGCCAAAATAATTGGCCAGAATTTAAAAACAGCTGCAGCTGAAAAGTGACACCAAAGTAGAAAAAGTATAGAAGCAGAAAAAGCAAACAGACGGAATTCGGGACTGAAGGACATCCAGAAAGTTATCCAAGAAAAATGAAATCGAAAAAAATAAAATCTTTGCGACCCGCGAAAAACCGGCTGCCGGTTGACCGATGTGGCTTAAAGAATTCAGGTGAGCATGAGAATCTCCAGCTGCTTGAAACTGTAGAAGAACCCATCAGTGATGTTCTTCGGAGCATTGCAAGCCCAGGCGATGCCCTTGGCTCGGTCTGCAGCTGGCACATTCAGCGCCGTCGGGTAGTTGAAGTACTTGCCGAACGGACCGGAGTAGTGGCAGCAACCGTGCCAGTGAGGCTGCTCGTATGTAACAGCACAGTTGTGACCGCAGTTGCCCCATCCGCGATCTCGAGTGAGGAACGGCCTGTTCAAGCCTTGGAACAGACAGTTTCCAAGGCCACCAGCAGGTGCGTATGTAGAGTTAGACACCGTGTAGTTGGTGCTCTCGGCCAGAATGAGCAAGTTCAGGTAGTAGGCGTAGATGTAGGTGTCGTTCCAGTACAGCAGGTCGACGCGGAACCGGTTGTTGTTGGGCTGAGCGCTGGTCCGGTTGTGCAGCCACTCCAGGCCTGGCGTTTTGAGATTTGAAGGTACGAGCTGAGAAATTTCCTCAACCCTTTCAAATGATGGAGCTTGCTGTTTTGTCTTAATGTTCTAACCAGTAGTTTGATGAGGCATGGGTTTGACTGAAATAGCACCTACTTTTAGCTAAAATTACTGATTCAGGGATTCGGGAATTAAAGACGAATCAAGCATCATTTATTAAGACTTGATTAAGTAGCCCTTGATGGGAACAGGTACGATAGAAAGAGAAGAAAGGGGATTGCTGTTAGTAGATATATATGTAGATTTGGTAGTTGGTATGCAGAATTCGGTGGGACGCTTAGAGCTTTACTTTATTTGTATTGAGCTGATGCTCCCGCTTTGTTTACTCCAAGTAGCATGGCATCTTCAATTAAGGCATTTGCGGTAACTGTAGCTTTGAGAGGCTAGACTAGGTCAATAAAGAATGAATCTATCGTAATTGCAAGCGGAGCAAAAGAACCGCTATAATACGCTTAAGCTAAAGGCTACAAAGTGTTATATCCTCTTTCTTCTTAAGTATTTGCGCCAGGAATTAACCAAAGATTCCATAGAATTAGAAAACAGTTTGGGACCCGAGGGAATAAAACCGTGCGGCTAGTGGCGTTTCTTTGTGCGGGAGCAAATCAGCCCCAGATGGGCTCTCTGCCGCGGGTGCACCGCACTGACCCAATGCCGGAACTGCGGTCTCAATGAGCGCAGGTACAAAAACCTCCCCTCAAGCAGGGTACAGCAAAGCAGCCAACGAGAGCCTTTAATAAAGCGAACACAGGAGGTAGCGAACACTTGATCCAGCTCATGGGTAAAGAGACCATCCTTAAAGTGCAGAACACATGTTCCCAGCCTAGGATCCCCGAACTTCCGGTGGGTCTCACCAGAAGGGTACCAACTTCTGGGCTCCTGTCTTCCAGCTGTAGCTTATTATTATTCAAAAAACAGTAGCCCCAGACCAACTGACCAAAATTCCAGCAGTAAGGATCTGAAGCAATACCGGATCATCTTACCAGCAAAGTAGTTGCTGTGATAAGTGCCGAAGCCGGTCTTGTACTCGGCCCAGAGCCGGTCGAAGTTTAACGCGTCCGACACTCGCAGGTTGACGGTCTCGAAGCACTGCCGAGTGCCCACAGTGTAGAACTCCTGGATTAGCGATTTCGTGAAAACATTAAAATATTTTTTGTCATAGAAACCGTCGTGGACTGTCGGTGACATCGACCAACAGCGCTGATGCAGTATCCTGTACAATACAGGATACACAGATACACAGATACACATGCACACAGAAACGCACTCAAACACACGTCCACTCAGAGGCGTTGAATTTCTAAGCGTCAAGCATGTAACCTACTAGGCGTTGGTTCTCATCGATGCGAGTTATAGAAAAGACCACACAGCTAAGTTTTTTGAGCAAGCCCTGGGCAACTTAATGCGGCCACACTCGGAATCAAACCAGAAGTCGGTGGCGCAAGAGACACATGCGCGAACACCCAAGCTGCTCCGTTGCAGATAAACTAATCGCTGGCACGAAAACTAACTTGAAAATAACCGGTATCTTCGTCACCAATGCAGACACGCTTTACTCAGCACTAACGTGACGCAAAAAGTGCTTTCCCATCACTCACATAGACGGTCAGCTCAGAGCTGTTCGGAGGCTGCTCGAACCAGCGGCACAGCGGGTAGTCGGTGAGCAAAGAGCAGTTGCTGGAGTTGAACACAATCCCGCGACACGCCAGCAACTCGCTGCACTTGTCAACGCAGCCAATGAGCGATGAGACAGCCGGCTGGTGCTGAAGGAAGGCGGCGAAGATCTTGACCGAATTGTTGGGAATGTGGACCCGCTTGTGAGTCACGTTTCTAGGAGCCAGGTACTCTGCGGAACGGATGTTTGGGGTTGGTTTCTATTCTACGCTCTTATACCTCAATTCATCTGCGTTTAGAAGCTGCTAGACAAGCAGATAAAACAGATGGAGTTTGAAATTCGTCGCTTTAATCGGGTTCACCGTCCTGAACAGGAGACAGGCTGCCCGTTGTCCTTTCCCACGAAACCTTTCTTATATGGTAAAAAAGGGTGGCTGGTCTCAGGGTCGCCGCTTTAAGAGGCTCGATGACGACCAAGCCAGTACTTGTGGCGTCTTTGTTCTGTAATTTTTCTGCTTATTTAATCCACCCCCCGAGAAAATATCGGCGTTCCTAATCGCGGACACGAAACGCGAGCACCCCAACGAGTCTCAAGCACAGGCTCAGGATATAACCTGGATTGAATGCCCCCGTGTTTCCAGTTCATTGGGGACCTACGAATTAATAAAGTATGACAAGTTTGCTCGAAACCGTTTAGTACGAACGTGGCTATTACGTTTATAAGGCTGTAGACTACGACAAGCATAAGAAAACCAAATTTAAGCGGTACAGTCCTAACAACAATTACAGAAAAGTTAAGTGCGCTCGTTTCAAAAGCATGGAAAGTTCAGAAAACATAAGAGGCGAGCTAACAATAAATAGGCAGCCTTGATAATAATACAAAGAAAATTAAAAGGCTCGTAGCCAGTTCAACGCTGGCTAAACATTTTACCACGTCGAGTTTACATCTTAGTACATGATGTTTTCAGTAACGACGCCGTTGAACACCAAGTCAAGAACTTTGCTTCACTGGTTGTTGGTTGGTTTCTTTTCATAAGATTCGATGAGACTTCATTAGTAATTTTCCAAAACTCACCGAGTAGGCGGCCGCTGTCGGTGCCTCTGAGCACCTGCTGCTCAAAGTCGCGAGCCTTCCAGATCTGCGCCCCGTCCTCAAGCCGAATCTCCCTAGCAATGAAGCTGCCGTTGCTCAGGCCCGGCTCGCTCGCAGTGTTGATGACGAGCATCCGGCATTCGAGGATCGCGGCTTCCTTGACGATCGCGACAGCGCAGGACGTCGCCCAGCACTTCATCAGGCAGTGCGAGTTCGTGTGCAGGCCGGTCGCATTGAGCAGCCCGCTGCTGACATAGCTTCCAATATCGACTGAGCCGCTGGTCACCTGATCATAGCTGCTGTCGATGACGCCAGCGTAGCTCACAGCTGCAATGGTTTTCAGTGAGTAGTGAGTGCGATGCATTTTGTGCACAATAATCACAAGTGTCTCCACCAAGGCGGCACTATTTACATGTACGTTCAGACTCACCCATGAGCAGCTGGCACAGAAGCAGCTGCAGCAGCTCGGACTGCTTTGAGTTCAATTTCATTGCAGACAAGAGCTACTCGGAAGATTGTTGCAATTTTTGGTTGCTGCTGAGGCCAAAGGCGAGGTCTTCTGCAATGGCGCTCGTCCCTGAGTGGGGCTCCTAAAGTATAGCCGTTTGCATCCTCTCTCCTCAGTTTTCAACCCACGCGTTGCCAAGCAGTTTAGAAGCTGGCTTTATTCTCGTCGCTCCATCTCTCCCAACGGTTGGTCTGAAAATTCCTAATTAGCAAGCGGGCGCTCGGGAATTTCTTTGAGCAAGTTTTTGCGTGCATTGTTGGAGAGCTGGGCAAACATCTCTTTTTGGAATTCATGTGTGTTCAAGCTATTGCTTAGCTTGAAAGCTGACTGCCCTCAGTTCTGCTGCTTCATTAATACGGCATTGCTTAATACGCATCAGTAACTCATTAATAATGTACAGGCGAGGGCTTTTGCACGCAGAATGATTGCAAGCACCAGCCTGAGTCTCAGCTTTAAAAGAAGTTTTGACTTGTATTAGCTACTAGCAGTCTATTATATTCTGAAGCTTATAAAGAAAACACGGCACTATTTATGAGAACGGATACTTTTGACTTGTGTTAGTCTACTACTTAAAGTAGTGTTCAGTGCGAGCATTCCTTTTATTTAATGATGCATGTAAGTCTTTGCGCCCGCGCGATTGCATTTAGAGCGACGTGATCATTTTTAGAGTGACGTGATCATTTTTAGAGTGACGTGATTGCATTTAGAGTGACCTGATTGCATTTAGAGCGACGTGATCATTTTTAGAGTGACGTGATTGCATTTAGAGTGACCTGATTGCATTTAGAGCGACGTGATCATTTTTAGAGTGACGTGATTGCATTTAGAGTGACCTGATTGCATTTAGAGTGACCTGATTGCATTTAGAGTGACCTGATTGCATTTAGAGTGACCTGATTGCATTTAGAGTGACCTGATTGCATTTAGAGTGACTTGATCATATTTGAGTGACGTGATTGTATTTAGAGTGGCTTGATCATATTTGAGTGACGTGATTGCATTTAGAGTGACCTGATTGCATTTTGAGTGACTTGATTGCATTTAGAGCGACGTGATCATTTTTAGAGTGACGTGATTGCATTTAGAGTGACCTGATTGCATTTTGAGTGACTTGATTGCATTTAGAGTGACGTGATTGCATTTAGAGTGACATGATTGCATTTAGAGTGACCTGATTGCATTTAGAGTGACCTGATTGCATTTAGAGTGACCTGATTGCATTTAGAGTGACCTGATTACATTTAGATTGACCTGATTGCATTTAGAGTGACCTGATTGCATTTAGAGTGACCTGATTGCATTTAAAGTGAACTGATTGTATTTAGAGTGAACTGATTGCATTTAGAGTGACCTGATTGCATTTAGAGTGACCTGATTGCATTTGAAGTGACCTTACTGCATTTAGAGTGACCTGATTGCATTTAGAGTGACCTGATTGCATTTAGAGTGACCTGATTGCATTTAGAGTGACCTGATTGCATTTAGAGTGACCTGATTGCATTTGAAGTGACCTGACTGCATTTAGAGTGACCTGATTGCATTTAGAGTGACCTGATTGCATTTAGAGTGACCTGATTGCATTTAGAGTGAACTGATTGCATTTAGAGTGACCTGATTGCATTTAGAGTGACCTGATTGCATTTAGAGTGAACTGATCGTATTTAGAGTGACCTGATTGCATTTAGAGTGAACTGATTGCATTTAAAGTGAACTGATTGTATTTAGAGTGAACTGATTGCATTTAGAGTGACCTGATTGCATTTAGAGTTAACTGATTGTATTTAAAGTGAACTGATTGTATTTAGAGTGAACTGATTGCATTTAGAGTGACCTGATTGCATTTAGAGTGAACTGATTGCATTTAAAGTGAACTGATTGTATTTAGAGTGAACTGATTGTATTTAGAGTGACCTGATTGCATTTAGAGTGAACTGATTGCATTTAGAGTGAACTGATTGCATTTAAAGTGAACTGATTGTATTTAGAGTGAACTGATTGCATTTAGAGTGACCTGATTGCATTTAGAGTTAACTGATTGTATTTAAAGTGAACTGATTGTATTTAGAGTGAACTGATTGCATTTAGAGTGACCTGATTGCATTTAGAGTTAACTGATTGTATTTAAAGTGAACTGATTGTATTTAGAGTGAACTGATTGTATTTAGAGTGAACTGATTGTATTTAGAGTGAACTGATTGCATTTAGAGTGACGTGATTGCATTTAGAGTGACGTGATTGCATTTAGAGTGACGTGATTGCATTTAGAGTGACGTGATTGCTTTTGAAGTGACCAGATTGCATTTAGATCGACAAAGAGTTCAAAGCTACTCCTCTGAGTAGTATGGGCAGTATTTAACGCTCAGCATATTTTATTCAACTAAAATTTCTAATGAACACACTTTCTAAAATAAGAACTTTTCAAAGCATCATGGAGGACGAACCTTTCAGACTAGCATTGATGGCTTATTTAACTTGTGGGGTGGGCGGCGGAGTCTTCCAACACTGGACTGCACCTATGCATGCATTATTCACTCCCGCCTCATTCTCTTCTGCCCCGCTACATTGCTTTGTCCCTCCTTTTGCCTTGCTTCCTTCCAGAAGACAGCTGACTGAGCTTCATGGCGAACTAGAGTCACGGAATCTGGAATGGAGAGTGCAGTCAGAGCTGGGTTGCCTTTGCAATTGCACAAATATCAACTTCGCGATTTAGGAAAATTAAAAATTCTTTTTCATCGGAATTTTTTTTCTTCATATGAGTACTGGGGCGATTCTCACGTGATTACTAGGGCGATTCTCACCTGAGTGCTGAGGTGATTCTCACCTGAGTACTAGGGCGATTCTCACCTGAGTGCTGAGGTGATTCTCACCTGAGTACTAGGGCGATTCTCACCTGAGTGCTGAGGTGATTCTCACCTGAGTACTAGGGCGATTCTCACCTGAGTGCTGAGGTGATTCTCACCTGATTACTAGAGCAATTCTCATCTGAGTGCTGAGGTGATTCTCACCTGAGTACTGGGGCGATTCTCACCTGAGTGCTGGGGCGATTCTCACCTGATTACTGGGGCTGTTCTCACCTGAGTACTGGGGCGATTCTCACCTGAGTACTGGGGCGATTCTCACCTGATTACTGGGGCTGTTCTCACCTGAGTACTGGGGCGATTCTCACCTGAGTATTAGGGTGATTCTCACCTGATTACTGGGGCGGTTCTCACCTGATTACTGGGGCGGTTCTCACCTGATTACTGGGGCGGTTCTCACCTGATTACTGGGGCGGTTCTCACCTGATTACTGGGGCGGTTCTCACCTGATTACTGGGGCGGTTCTCACCTGATTACTAGGGCAATTATCACCTGAGTACTGAGGCGATTCTTACCTGAGCAGCTTCACGCACTCTTCATGTGCAGTAGTGGCTGCATCGCACGCTTGATGGATGGCTCCATGATGGTGTCGCTCTGTAGCAACAGCACTAACCGGTTTCGAGTCCCAGTTGCTGTAGACTTCATTCTTGACTTTACTCGTTGAAACTGCTCGATGCGAAGCCACTCCTCGATGCTGATCTCTTTTTCTTTTTCGTTTTCTGAGCAGCCAGTCTTCTGCTGATTTGATTCGTGGCTGGCCATTTACCTCAACTACGCTCTGCTACTAAA
Organism: Macrostomum lignano; assembly: GCA_002269645.1. Classification (NCBI taxonomy): domain Eukaryota; kingdom Metazoa; phylum Platyhelminthes; family Macrostomidae; genus Macrostomum; species Macrostomum lignano. Next base: position 917,060 of record NIVC01000027.1, on the reverse strand, counting down.
AGTGTCACCAAGAGAATCTTAAAAGAGAAAACTCAGCACTTGGCGGTTGGGCTCCCATTGACAATTGTAGCTTGACAACTAAAACCAGAAGCAAAGCGCGGTCTAGTTTTGAGCTACCGCTCGTAGAATGTTTATTGATTTTTAATATAATAGAAAGCGGGGTTGACACAAGCTTTAGCGGTGGTTGGGGGGGGGGTTGTAAGTGTGCGGGACTTGCAATTCACGTTATAAAAAATCAGAATGGAGGAGAAGAGAAAAGGTGTCGTAAAGCTCGGAGGAGGTCAGGTGCAATAGGCGATCTTGAGTAAATAGTACAGACGTACTCTTACAAGAAAACCTTTACTCTTCAAACCAGAACAAAAACAACTAACGCCACGAAATATTGATCAAATGCCAAACACTATAAAACATTCGAATGCAGCATCCGAAATTTGGGGTATTCGAAGAAAGGGTTTCATATTTTGTAGAAAATAACACAAAATTAATGTTGTATCGCAATGTAAACGGCTAAAGTTTAGCGTAAAACGCGAGAGTGCGGTTGAAACACGGAGAGGCATCAGGCTAAAAAGGGGGGCGCATCGGGTCAGTGAGAAAAGGAGTTGAATAAATCGACTCAGCTGCGACTGCACAAGCAGCGACAAAAACTCTGTTTAAATGTAGCACTGAACATATTCGAATCAGTGCTATTGAAGGTACCGACCCATGCTTTTCTTAACAAGGGGCTTTAGATAGTCTCAACTGGTACTCGGCAAAATATCTAATATGAAAAAAGCAATATTTGCGAAACACTATCGCACTGACTTTACTCGTAGCTGGTTGACGTTCAGGTGAGCATGAGAATCTCCAGCTGCTTGAAGCTGTAGTAGAACCCATCAGTGATGTTATATATCGCGAAGCCGAGAGGGTTATATCTTCTATAGCGCGCGGTCTGAAGAAACTAAAGCTCAGAGGGCGTGGCCGTCTCTCTAGGCCGTCAACGTGTATTTATACCATAGACAGTACTATTCATACGAGTATAGCCCAAGCTTCAGTGTCACCCACATGCATATGCACACTCATACTCAACACCTCCCCCTTCAGTTACAATGTGACTTCTTGTCAGTCAGTCGTACGAACTTTTGCGGGGGTCAATCTGAAGCCTGTTGGGTGGCCGACGGTTTCTCGTATGCCACGGTCTTGATCGTCCTTCCGGCCCTCTGGCTCCATTCGTACCTTGCGAGTCCGCAGGACCAGTATTCGGCTGGTAGCGAGCTTCTGCCGCATGTGCTGGAAACCTTCTCCGCAGGAACTTCCAGTTTCTCCGAAGAACCCGGCCGCTGGTCAGCTTGACTAGAAAGTCGTTGTTTTTCATTAGCTCGACCACCACGCCGTACTTGTCCCATCGCTTGGTCTGGGCGTCCTGCACTGCAACTCTGTCTCGCACTCGCAAGGCTGGGAGTTGGTGAGCTGCTCTATTGTAGTACACCTCCATCCTCTCCCTCTTCTCCGCTGCCCTGTTGTCCACCTCATCTGCTGCTGCTTGCCATTCCTTGGCGAACGCTCTCCGGTGAATTGGCAGGGTATCGCGAACCTCGTGACCGAACACCATCTGTGCTGGTGATCTGCCGGAGTGTTGCAATACATCAGTATCCCCTGGCAGAGATCGTCCCAGTTCGGCTCTCTGACTCCGTGATTCCAATTTCCACGCACCAGCTTTTTCATTGCCTTGACGGCTGCCTCCGCTCGTCCATTGCTCTGAGCGTACGTGGGGGATGATGTCCTCTGCTCCACCCTCCAACGACGCAGGAATCCCAGAAATGGCTTGGCTGTGAATTGCGGTCCATTGTCTGACCATAACACCTCCGGCGCGCCCTTCTCACAGAAACGTCTTCGCAGCACGTTGATCACCTTGTAAGTTGAGGCATCTGTTCCGAAGTAGTCTAGTGTTGGCCAACCAGACTTTCCGTCCACAGTCACCAGGAACATCTTCCCAGCGAATTGAAACAAGTAAGAAGAAAGATGCGTTCCGGTTCCTTTCTCACAACCATCGGCTCCTTTACTTGACTAGGCAAAGTCTCTTGGCACGGGATACACTTCCTGGCTGACATTTTTATATCGTTGTCGATTCCCGGCCAGTAGAAAGTCATTCTGGCTCTCTCTTTCATCTTAACGACTCCCTGATGCATCTTGAGCATCTTATTCAGGACTTCTGCTCGCATCTCCTTGGGAATGAGCAATCGCCTTCCTACTACGATCAAGTCATGCTCGACTGCTAGTTTGTCGCGGATGTTCCAAAATTGTCTTAGATGGACCGGTACTTTTCCCTTCTCGTTTGGGAATCCTTGCTGAACCAATCGCTTCAGCTCCTGGTACTCCTGGTCTCTTCTGACAATTCGCGTCAACTCTGCTTCAGAAGCTTGAATCTCATCAATAGCCATGATGATGTTGCTCTCGTGCTCCTCCGCAAGTTCTTCGTCTTTGGTTGCCGGCTCTACCGGGGCTCTTGACAAGGCATCGGCGGCCTTGTGGTCACTGCCTTTCACCCATCGAGCCGTGTATTGGAAGCAATCCAGTTTCTGTCGCAACCTCTGAAGCCTCGGATTCTCAATCTGATCCAAGGTGTATCTATTTAAAATCGGCTCCAACGGCTTGTGGTCGATGATTATCTCAAAATTCTGCAGTCCTTCGAAGAACAGACGACATTTCTTTGCCGACCATACGACTGCCAACAGCTCCAGTTCAATCATGGCGTATCGCCTCTCTGTCTCCGAAATGAACCGCGAGCCTGCTTGAACCACTTTCCAAATGCCATTGCTTGCTTTTGCTTGAGCACGAATCCAAGCCCCTTCAGTCGAGACGCATCCGTGTGCAGTGCTGTCTGCCTCGTGTGGTCATAGTAGGCCATTGTAGGAACATTGCTTAGTTCTTTCCGCATGCTGTCAAATGCTTTTTCGTGTTCGCAGCTCCACATGAACTCATTCCTCGGTTTTAAAAACTCTCTCAACGGCTCACCGAGGGAAGCTATCTTGTCACTACAGAACCCAATCTGATTCACTAGTCCGAAGAATGCTCTGAGGTCGGTCAGATTTTCTGGCTTCGGGAAGTCTCGAATCGCCTTCACTATGGCAGGGTCTATAGCGTATCCTTTCGAGTCCAACTGGAATCCGGCAAATGTCACACTGGGCTGAGCAAACGCAAACGCAAACTTCTCTGGATTCAGGCTGATGCCGTGGTCCCTGCATCGCTGCAGAAACTCGCGAACGGCACGGCGATGCTCGTCGAAGTCGCCGTGAGCCAGCAGTACGTCGTCCACAATATGATAGGTGCTCTTCAGTCCCTCTAGCACTTCATCCACACGCCTATTGTAATGCTCCGATATGGACGACAGTCCAAAGGGGGCACGTAGGAACTTGTACCGTCCGAATGGTGTGATAAAAGTTGTCAGTATTTGTGACGCGTCATCTAGCGGCACTTGGTGGTATCCTTTCGTGGCGTCAACGGTTGTGAAGAACCTGGCGCCCTTGTGTACATGTACACTTGACACAACTTCAAATGGCGTTTGGCTGACGTAGCGCTCTCGGATGACGTATTTGTTTAAGCACCGTAGGTCGACGCACATTCTTATCTTGCTCTGGCCTTTCTTTGGCTGCACGGTGATCGGCGCACACCATTCCGTAGGCTCTGTGACCTTTGCTATGATCCCATCTCGCTCGAGATCCTCCAGTTCCTTGTTGAGCTGTAAATTGAGCGGTTCCGCAATTCTTCTCGGGGTCGAAATGGCAAATGGCTTTGCGTCCGCTGATAGTTTAATTCTGAACATCTCACCAGCCATTCTGCTAACTTTTCCGGTGAACACGTCCGAAAACTCTTTTTTAGGTCCTCCTCTGTGCCAGCGTTGGTATCGTGCTGATTCATGCTTGCCACGATTTGCTTTGGAAAGTTTCTTGGAATGATACCCAGATCACGACACGCTTCTCTTGATAGAATCATGATGGATATTCCGCTGAGGACGTGAAACGTACGCTGCAGCTCAGTCTCACCCATGGATACTTGCAGCTGAATCGAGCCCTTGGCTTTTAATAACCGGCCGTCGACTGCCTTGGGTTTGAGTCTGACGGATGTAGGTTGTTCATATCTGATCCTACTATAGGCAGCAAGCTCTCAGGGATGGCATCTATGAAAGCGCCTGTGTCCGGTAAGGCGGCGATGGTCTTTGTTCCGTCAGGGGTGCGAATTTTTACCTGCACACAGCATGCTGAGGTCCCTTGTGCGCCAGTTGCGGCGAAAATTGAATGGACTCTTTCGCCGTGCTTGGCTGACTGTCCACTTCTGCACTGCTTAGCAAAATGGTTGAGCTTGCCGCATTTTGTGCACGACTTCCCCCAGGCCGGACATTTCTCTTTGCCGACCTCGTGCTCTCGTCCGCAGAACTTGCAGGCTTGACCAGGATGTTTCGCCCGGCTCTGTTGAACAGGTCTTCCTGCGTGTCGATTCTCCGCTGCTCCAGTCCGCTTGGCCTTCCGGTAGCTTGACGCGTGTCGCACAGCGGAGACGGTCGGTGTCTCGCCCTTCATTATGGCGCAGTTTTTCCTCGAACTCTCCATCGACTCACAAATGGTCTTTGCTCTCTCCAGCGTTAGCTCACTGCCTTCCTCTAACAACTTCTCTACAGTGCTGGGGTCGCGCAATCCCATGACAATTCTGTCTCTGAGCTGGTATTCGGCGCACCCGTCACAGCATCGCTCGAAGTTGCACCTGGACGAGATTTCTTTGATGGACACGTACCAATCATTGAAGCTCTCACTTTCTGCTTGATTTCGTAGCCAGAATTCCCTCCTCTCGAATATCTCGTTCTTCTGCCCGGTGATGAATGCTTCCAGGGCCTTGATGATCTCCTTGGCGTCGTCTTTATCCTTTCCTAGTAGCTGAGGTAAGCTGTCCACCACTCGTAGGGTCTCCAGACTCAGGCAGTGTCGCAAAGCGAAGAGTTGGAACTTCTTCTTCTCGGCCTCTTGCTCGATGTCGATCAGGCCTGATAGTTCCTCGAAAGCCTCCCACAACTGCTTCCATTGTGGGAATACGGCCTTCTGAGATTCGAGGTCGAAGTGTGGAGCGCTTTTTAAGTCAATTTTCGGCTTTGGAGGCATTTCTACAGGAACGCCCCAGAACAATTGCAGCTCTGCAATCTTGCTCTTGCTTAGCCTTGACTTCTTATTCGTGGGCTTCTTCTCTGGCTGCTTGCGAAGCCATGTCATATATCGCGAAGCCGAGAGGGTTATATCTTCTATAGCGCGCGGTCTGAAGAAACTAAAGCTCAGAGGGCGTGGCCGTCTCTCTAGGCCGTCAACGTGTATTTATACCATAGACAGTACTATTCATACGAGTATAGCCCAAGCTTCAGTGTCACCCACATGCATATGCACACTCATACACAACAAGTGATGTTTGTTGGGCCATTGCAAGCCCAAACGATTCCCCTGGCTCGCTCTGCAATTGGCAAGTTCAAAACCGTCGGGTAGTTTGAAGTACTTGCCGAACGGACCGGAGTTGTGGCAGCAATTGTACCAGTGAGGCTGCTGGTAAACAACCGCACAGTCTGCAGCCGCTCAATCCGCAATCTCGGGTGAGGAACTGCAGGTTCGATCCTACTCTAATCAGGCAGTTTTTAAGGCCTCAAGCAGGTGCGTAGGTGTAATTAGACAGCGTGTAGTTGGTGCTCTCAGCCAGAATGAGCACGTTCAGGTAGTAGGCGTAGATGTAGGCGTCGTTCCAGTACAGCAGGTCGACGTGGAACCGGTTTTTGGGCTGAGCGCTGGTCCGGTTGTGCAGCCACTCTAGACTTGACGTTATGAAAAAAGATCGCTGGTAATGAAATTGCATGTTGGTTCCTAATAATCAAACTGGCTTTCGAATCAAGAGGTGCATCAAGCGCTCAAGAAAACAAGTCACTGTAACAGGCTGGTCACTTTTTACAACTATGAGTACAATAGCAAGCCACAAGCATAATTTTTTTGCAACTAAGAGCGATTATTTTTCATCGGTCGAGAAACTGAATTTTAAAACGTCACCATTTTTCTAGAAGTACATGATTACCCTGATTTATATCCGTCACCTCCAGTTTTTCGATATTGTGGTTTTTTAAATCAAGCGTTAGCAAATCAAATAAAAGGTTGCCTCACCAACAAAGTAGTTGCTATGATAAGTGCCGAAGCCGGTCTTGTACTCGGCCCAGAGCCGGTCGAAGTTTAACGCGTCCGACACTCGCAGGTTGACTGTCTCGAAGCACTGCTGAGTGCCCACAGTGTGGAACTCCTGGATTTGAAAGTTTGATGTAAAGTCAAGAAAAGTTTCTACAGTTATAGCACCGAACCAGCACTGCTTTCCCAACACTCACATAGACGGCCAGCTCAGAGCTGTTCGGAGGCTGCTCGAACCAGCGACACAGCGGGTAGTCGGTGAGCAGAGGGTTTTCGATTATAAAAGTTAAATCACCCACTGCATAGCTAGCAATGCAGTCGCTGTTTGTTTGCTGCAAAACAAGATACGGACTCGCGAGTTTCGAATACTCTCGTAGTACGTACAAACATTTTTCGGTCATAAGAGAAACTGGCTCATAAATATGCTACAAATCTTTTGTCACACGGAATAGCAACTAGGTTTAAATGTAGTATTAGCATTTAGAATCTTCCAGATCGAAGCTTCTAGCAGCTAGGGCAGATAATCCTAAATTAAATATGTTCCTTCATCAAGTTTACAGTGTTCCTACAGTGTTTTCCACAATGTAGCATTCTATACTCGTAATCTGTTAATTTTAAATTGATTGCACGATATATTTTGTGCGCAACCAGCTTGGTGATGGATAGCTGCAGATCAATTTTCCGGCCACTGCTTCCTACAAGAAGCCCGTCAGGATCGGATGGAGTGACTGGCTTCTGGCATTGTGGCTTGTGATAAGTAGGAAGCGATTAGATTTCCTTACTCTTGAGGAACTAACGGAGTAGGCGGCCGGTGTTTGTGCCTCTGAGCACCTGCTGCTCAAAGTCACGAGCCTCTCAGATCTGCACACCGTGCTCAAGCCGAATCTCCCTGGCAACAAAACTGCTGTTGCTCAAGTCCGACTCGCTCGCCAGTGTTGATAACGAGCATCCAGCATTCGAGAATCGCGGCTTCTTTGACGACTGCGACTGCGCAGGACGTCGTCCAGCACTTCATCAGGCAGTGCGAGTTTGTGTGCAGGCCGGGCTCATTGAGCAGCAGTTGCCGACGTTGATGGAGCCGCTGGTCACCCGATCGTAGGTGCAAGCAAGGTGCCCTGAAGCAGAGGTGACCACGGCTAAATGGGTATTCTTGAGTAGTGAGCGCTGTTCCACATTGGCGAGTCTCTTCATCAAGTTGGTAGCATTTTCCAGACTCACCAGTAATGAGCTGGCACAGAAGCAGTTGCAACAGCTCGGAATGCTTGGCGTTCAGTTTCATTGCGGGCAGGAGTTGCTAGGCAGATAGATTTCGTATTTGCTGACTGATATTGCTGGCTCAGGGTATCTCTGCTTCCGATGGGGCTTCCAAATAGTGAAATTTCCTCTACTTATGCCTAGAACTGTCAATCCGTCTGTTCCTGAGTGACTGCAAAGCATGTTTCTTCTAATCGCAGCTGCTTTTCTTCGAGCCTATCTCCGGTATCACTGTAGCGGCTCAGCAAACTCCTCATCAGCAGTTCAAGGTCCTTGCAGCAGTTGTGGTCTGTGAGAATTTTTCCACGCGGGTAAGAGATAGACACTGCTCCTTGCCATCTGTTTTTTGCGTTTTAATAAAAGTCGTTTTGAGCATTTGTTTCGTTGTTTCGTGAGAATGATTGCATGCCCGACAGCAGTTTTCTCTTACCTGTTCTTACATGTATATCGCCGAACGCCCAGCACCTGTTCGCAGCAAGCCTTCATCAAACAGATGAAGACTACCTTTTACGAGTAGTATTACAGCTCATTATTCATAGAGAAATAAATTTGAAGTAGCTTTTGTGAATAAGCTGAGAACTTGTTTTGCGCTAGTTGCTGTTGTCTGACCCAATGGTTATTTTTTCGAAACAACGGCCACACCATGCGTTGTCCAATGCAAGCTGAAGCCAGCATTTGTTAATATTTTTCTGCAGAACCTCCAGGCCCGCGTTGATCTTTCGGACCCAAGTGAGTCGACAATGAAGAATACTCAGTTATGAGTGATGGATTAATGCATGGTTTTCAGAACTGGTAAAAAACAGATTCAAAAGTCGACTACAACGCTTAATCTCTCAGAGAACGATTAGACAGTGTACAGAATAAAGCTGATCTCTGTTATTAACTGAAATTCGTATATTGAAGGATAAAAAGTTGGCCAGTAAATGTCTAGAACTGCGCTGTAAAAGAGCTAGATAGAAAGAATCATTATGAATGACACCCGATAACTGTCTAAATTATGAGCTGTAATAAGTTAAATGTTTCAGAGGAAATTTTGATTATACGCTCGTAGTACCTAAAGTCTCTATATGCCGAGAGAAGTGTCATTTAGTTCTGTGATGCTGTCAGGCTGACTTTATTGCAAAAGACAAAAAAGCATGTACGGAAGAGAACATGTACAGTCGAGATGATAGCGGTCATTGAGGCCGGGGACTTAGGGGCAGACTGGACTCCTAAGCTGCAGCAGGGACCCGCATGGACTCAGACAGAATAAAAGTTTAAGAAGCCGACTCAAACTTGGGTGTCTACGAAACTGGTAACTACGAATTACCATACCACCATGCCAACATAAAATGGATAATGGAAAATGTCAGTGATATATAATCCCTTGTGAAGCCACAATAAGAGTATAGAACACAGGTACCGATTCAAATAGAAGGCACTGAAACAAAAAATTGTAATCATATTTTTATCAAGGGTAAGAGCTAGGCAGACAATACGCAAGTGATAGCCCAAATTGATTGACCTAAGTTATTAAAAGTGCTCTGGAACTAAGATTTAGCCACGAAGCAGAAGAGGTATAAAAGCAGGAAAAAACGGACACAACTCGGATAGAAAAGGATCCAGCAAGGGAATAGCGACATCGGAAACACAAAATCTTTGCGACACGCGTAGCACCAACTGCCAGTTGACCAGTTGAGCTCAGGTGAGCATGATAATCTCCAGCTGTTTGAAGCTGTAGTACCATCCATCAGTGATGTTTTTGGGAGCATTGCAAGCCCAGACGATGCCCTTGGCTCGGTCTGCAACTGACACATTCAGCGCCGTTGGGTAGTTGAAGTACTTGCCGAACGGACCGGAGTTGTGGCAGCAACCGTGCCAGTAGGGCTGCTCGTATCTAACTGCACAGTTGTGGCACTCGCTCCATCCACGATCTCGAGTGACGAACTGCCTGTTCGAGCCTTGGAACAGACAGTTTCCAAGGCCACCAGCAGCTGCGAATGTAAAGTTAGAAACCGTGTAGTTGGTGCTCTCGGCCAGAATGAGCAAGTTCAGGTAGTAGGCGTAGATGTAGGTGTCGTTCCAGTACAGCAGGTCGACGCGGAACCGGTTGCTGCTGGGCTGAGCGCTGGTCCGGTTGTGCAGCCACTCGAGGCCTGGCGTTTTCAGATTTGAAGGTACGAGCTGAGAAATTTGCTGAACCCTTTCAAATGATGGAGCTTGCTGTTTCGTCTCAATGTTCTAACCAGTAGTTTGATGAGGCATGGGTTTGACTGAAATAGCACCTACTTTTAGCTAAAATTACTGATTCAGGGATTCGGGAATTAAAGACGAATCAAGCATCATTTATTAAGACTTGATTAAGTAGCCCTTGATGGGAACAGGTACGATAGAAAGAGAAGAAAGAGGATTGCTGTTAGTAGATATATATGTAGATTTGGTATGCAGAATTCTGTGGGACGCTTAGAGCTTTACTTTATTTGTATTGAGCTGATGCTCCCGCTTTGTTTACTTCAAGTAGCATGGCATCTGCAATTAAGGCATTTGCGGTAACTGTAGCTTTGAGAGACTACGAGCGAGGAACTAGCTCAATAAAGAAGAAGGCTAATTTCAAGCGCAGCAAAACAACCGCTAGAGTACGCTTGAGCTAAAATCTAAGGTCTCACCAGAAGGGTACCAACTTCTGGGCTCCTGTCTTCCAGCTGTCGCTTATTATTATTCAAAAAACAGTAGCCCCAGACCAACTGACCAAAATTCCAGCAGTAAGGATCTGAAGCAATACCGGATCATCTTACCAGCAAAGTAGTTGCTGTGATAAGTGCCGAAGCCGGTCTTGTACTCGGCCCAGAGCCGGTCGAAGTTTAACGCGTCCGACACTCGCAGGTTGACGGTCTCGAAGCACTGCCGAGTGCCCACAGTGTAGAACTCCTGGATTAGCGATTTCGTGAAAACATTAAAATATTTTTTGTCATAGAAACCGTCGTGGACTGTCGGTGACATCGACCAACAGCGCTGATGCAGTATCCTGTGCAATACAGAATACACAGATACACAGATACACATGCACACAGAAACGCACTCAAACACACGTCCACTCAGAGGCGTTGAATTTCTAAGCGTCAAGCATGTAACCTACTAGGCGTTGGTTCTCATCGATGCGAGTTATAGAAAAGACCACACAGCTAAGTTTTTTGAGCAAGCCCTGGGCAACTTAATGCGGCCACACTCGGAATCAAACCAGAAGTCGTTGGCGCAAGAGACACATGCGCGAACACCCAAGCTGCTCCGTTGCAGAGAAACTAATCGCTGGCACGAAAACTAACTTGAAAATAACCGATATCTTCCTCATCAATGCAGACATGCTTTACTCAGCACTAACGTGACGCAAAAAGTGCTTTCCCAACACTCACATAGACGGCCAGTTCAGAGCTGTTCGGAGGCTGCTCGAACCAGCGGCACAGCGGGTAGTCGGTGAGTAGAGAGCAGTTGGAGTTGAACAAAATCCCGCGACACGCCGGAAACTCGCTGCACTTGTCAACGCAGCCAATGAGCGATGAGACAGCCGGCTGGTGCTGAAGGAAGGCGGCGAAGATCTTGACCGAATTGTTGGGAATGTGGACCCGCTTGTGAGTCACGTTTCTAGGAGCCAGGTACTCTGCGGAACGGATGTTTGGGGTTGGTTTCTATTCTACGCTCTTATACCTCAATTCATTTGCGTTTAGAAGCTGCTAGACAAGCAGATAAAACAGATGGAGTTTGAAATTCGTCGCTTTAATCGGGTTCACCGTCCTGAACAGGAGACAGGCTGCCCGCTGTCTTTTCCCACGAAACCTTTCTTATAGGGTAAAAAAGGGTGGCTGGTCTCAGGGTCGCCGCTTTAAGAGGCTCGATGACGACCAAGCCAGTACTTGTGGGGTCTTTGTTCTGTAATTTTTCTGCTTATTTAATCCCCCCCCCGAGAAAATATCGGCGTTCCTAATCGCGGACACGAAACGCGAGCACCCCAACGGGTCTCAAGCACAGGCTCAGGATATAACCTGGATTGAATGCCCCCGTGTTTCCAGTTCATTGGGGACCTACGAATTAATAAAGTATGACAAGTTTGCTCTAAACCGTTTAGTACGAACGTGGCTATTACGTTTATAAGGCTGTAGACTACGACAAGCATAACAAGACCAAATTTAAGCGGTACAGTCCTAACAACAATTACAGAAAAGTCAAGTGCGCTCGTTTCAAAAGCATGGAAAGTTCAGAAAACATAAGAGGCAAGCTAACAATAAATAGGCAGCCTTGATAATAATACAAATAAAATTAAAAGGCTCGTAGCCATTTCAACGCTGGCTAAACATTTTACCACGTCGAGTTTACATCTTAGTACATGATGTATTCAGTAACGACGCCGTTGAACGTCAAGTCAAGAACTTTGCTTCACTGGTTGTTGGTTGGTTTCTTTTCATAAGATTCGATCAGACTTCATTAGTAATTTTCCAAAACTCACCAAGTAGGCGGCCGCTGTCTGTGCCTCTGACCACCTGCTGCTCAAAGTCGCGAGCCTTCCAGATCTGCACTCCGTCCTCAAGCTGAAACTCCCTAGCAACGAAGCTGCTGTTGCTCAGGCCCGGCTCGCTCGCAGTGTTGATGACGAGCATCCGGCATTCGAGGATCGCGGCTTCCTTGACGATCGCGACAGCGCAGGACGTCGCCCAGCACTTCATCAGGCAGTGCGAGTTCGTGTGCAGGCCGGTCGCATTGAGCAGCCCGCTGCTTACATAGCTTCCAATATCGACTGAGCCGCTGGTCACCTGATCATAGCTGCTGTCGATGACGCCAGCGTAGCTCACAGCTGCAATGGTTTTCAGTGAGTAGTGAGTGCGATGCATTTTGTGCACAATAATCACAAGTGTCTCCACCAAGGCGGCACCATTTACATGTACGTTCAGACTCACCCATGAGCAGCTGGTACAGAAGCAGCTGCAGCAGCTCGGACTGCTTTGAGTTCAATTTCATTGCAGGCAGGAGCTACTCGGAAGATTGTTGCAATTTTTGGTTGCTAAAGAGGCCAAAGGCGAGGTCTTCTGCAATGGCGCTCGTCCCTGAGTGGGGCTCCTAAAGTATAGCCGTTTGCATCCTTTCTCCTCAGTTTTCAACTCACGCGTTGCCAAGCAGTTTAGAAGCTGGCTTTATTCTCGTCGCTCCATCTCTCCCAACGGTTTGTCTGAAAATTCCTAATTAGCAAGCGGGCGCTCGGGAATTTCTTTGAGTAAGTTTTTGCGTGCATAGTTGGAGAGCTGGGCAAACATCTCTTTTTGGAATTCATGTGTGTCTAAGCTATTGTTTAAACTTTTTTTGAGAAAGAAGACTGCATCTTCCGTTCCGCTGTCCCATTATTACGGTAGTGCTCACTACGCGCCAGTATCTCATCAATAACGCACAGGCGAGGGCCTTTGCAAGCAGGAATAAATGTAAGCACCAGCCTGAGTTTCAAATTCAAAAGAAGCGATGATTTGTGCCAGCTTGCTCTGCATCTTCTAAAAAGAGAGGCACGATAATTATTATTAGAACGGGTACTGTTGGCCTGTGTTCTCCTAGCCATGTAGATTAGGTAGGACCTGTTGTGAATGCGAGCATTTAACGGTTAATAGTTAGTAATTCCCACACGAACGGTAAGCTAGTATAGCATTTGTCATTCCAAATGAGAATATCACACTCTCAAAACGAGAACACATAGACATTCCCCCATGGCTTGCGCTATCCGTGGCCCAAACATTTGCTTTAAGACCATAAACAATAGACATTCAAAACGATTAAAGAACACTCAAAATGAGAATTTCTCTTACCCTCCCCCCCCCTTCGCTCGCTGGTTCGTTCGTTGCTTCGTTCGTTTGTTTACGTCGCTATTTTTTCTTTCTGCGTGTACTTTCGCTCAGACAACGTCTGATCTCTGCTATTGACCAGGGTTCGTCACTAAAGGAGGCAGCCAAAATATTGCAAGTGCCTGTGTCCACTGCATACCGAATTGTGAAAGCCTATCAACAGGAAGGGAGACTTGAAGCGCTTCCACGTGGAGGAAGGAAAGAAGGAAACCGCAAAATTGACGACGAAATGAAAGTTTTTCTGCAAGAGAAGCTCGAGCCCAACCCGTTCTGCACCCTGAATGAACTGCGTCGCCATCTTCGAAACGAGTTTCCTCACGGTCCGGTCCAATAAAACGGAATGCAATTTTCCATAGAAATTTATCCTTTGCTATATTTGATTCTAAACAGCACCTACTTTCTCAATTTGATATAGTCAAATAGAAAAATTATGCGCCTTGCCTCGGTCGGAAGGCATAAAGCTCAATGCCTTCGTCTTGAGTGGTGACAAAAAGGAATACTTGGTGACGAAATATTAAGTAGCATAGGACGCTTGAGATTATTCAGATTTTGTATATACTGGTACAACTCTTGTGACTTTTTAACGACTCAAATGACTGTAAATGCAATGGAGAGGCGACTGTTGAGTCAAGAGTGCATCACGGAAGTTGCGTAATCGTAAAAGAAACGTGAAGTCATCCAAGAGAAGCTGTGCTATTGTTTAACTTTCCAACTGGAGTAGACTAAATAGAGTTGTTATAAATGCGAAATTCGAGTTGCTATTTTAGTTGCTATTGATGTAAGACAGGTACAAACCGTACTTTCCAAAATTGCTTTTTGAACTAAGCTGGAGTAACTTGATCGCATTTAGAGTGGACCTGGTAGTATTTATAGTGACCTGATTGTATTTAGAGTGACCTGATTGTATTTAGAGTGACCTGATCGTATTTAGAGTGACCTGATTGTATTTAGAGTAACTTGATCGCATTTGGAGTGGACCTGGTAGTATTTAGAGTGACCTGATTGTATTTAGAGTGACCTGGTAGTATTTAGAGTGACCTGATTGTATTTAGAGTGACCTGATTGTATTTAGAGTGACCTGATTGTATTTAGAGTAACTTGATCGCATTTGGAGTGGACCTGATAGTATTTAGAGTGACCTGATTGTATTTAGAGTGACCTGGTAGTATTTAGAGTGACCTGATTGTATTTAGAGTGACCTGATTGTATTTAGAGTGACCTGATCGCATTTAGAGTGACCTGATCGCATTTAGAGTGACCTGATCGCATTTAGAGTGACCTGATTGCAGTTAGAGTGACCTGATCGCATTTAGAGTGACCTGATTGCAGTTAGAGTGATCTGATTGCATTTAGAGTGACTTGATGATCGCATTAAGAGTGACCTGATCGCATTTAGAGTGACCTGATCGCATTTAGAGTGACCTGATCGCATTTAGAGTGACGTGATCGCATTTAGAGTGACCTGATCGCATTTAGAGTGACCTGATCGCATTTAGAGTGACCTGATCGCATTTAGAGTGACCCGATTGCATTTAATGTGACCTGATTGCATTTAGAGTGACCTGATCGCATTTAGAGTGACTTGATTGCATTTAGAGTGACCTGATCGCATTTAGAGTGACCTGATTGCATTTAGAGTGACCTGATCGCATTTAGAGTGACCTGATTGCATTTAATGTGACCTGATTGCATTTAGAGTGACCTGATCGCATTTAGAGTGACTTGATTGCATTTAGAGTGACCTGATCGC
Source organism: Macrostomum lignano (assembly GCA_002269645.1). Classification (NCBI taxonomy): domain Eukaryota; kingdom Metazoa; phylum Platyhelminthes; family Macrostomidae; genus Macrostomum; species Macrostomum lignano. The sequence goes on along the minus strand of NIVC01000027.1, from coordinate 902,028 downwards.
ATTTAGAGTGACCTGATTGCATTTAGAGTGACGTGATCGCGTTTAGAGTGACCTGATCGCATTTAGAGTGACCTGATTGCATTTAGAGTGACCTGATTGCATTTAGAGTGACCTGATCGCATTTAGAGTGACCTGATCGCATTTAGAGTGACGTGATCGCGTTTAGAGTGACCTGATCGCATTTAGAGTGACCTGATTGCATTTAGAGTGACCTGATTGCATTTAATTCCAACCAGGTAGAAGCTAAAAAGTTTACAATTACACCCCTCAGTAGCATATGCAGGGTTTAACGCGCTGCTTATTGTATTAAACAAGAAATTCTAATGAACACACTTTTTCTAAAATGAGAACTCTTTAAAGCATCATGAAGGACCAACCTTTCAGACTGGCGCTGACGGCTTATTTAACTTGTGGGGTGGGCGGTGGAGGCTGAGGAACTCTCTGCATCGTGAGCTACAAGCCACCGTGTCCAGCTGGGCCGACCGTGCCAAATATTTACAGCTCTCAGCCGGCCTTCTTACCTCGCCTCTGAGTCTCCTTGAGTCTTCTAACACTGGACTGCCCCCATGCATTATTCACTCCCGCCTCATTCTCCTCTACCCCGCTACAGTCCTTTGCCCCTCCTATTGCCTTGCTTCCTTCTAGAAGACAGAACTGAGTTGAGCACTGCCCAGTTAAAAAGAGTCTGAGTCCCTTTCGGTTGCTAATAGCAACCAAGCAAATCCCACAGTTTCATGGCGATCTAGAGTCACGGTATCTGGGGTGCTGTAGCTTCAATTTCATCTTGTATTGGACAATTTTTATCTGAGCGATTCTCACCTGAGTACTGGGGCGATTCTCAATTGAGTACTGGAGCGATTCTCACCTGAGTACTGGGGCGATTCTCACCTGAGTACTGGGGCGATTCTCAATTGAGTACTGGGGCGATTCTCACCTGAGTACTGGGGCGATTCTCACCTGAGTACTGGGGCGATTCTCACCTAAGTGCTGGGACGATTCTCACCTGAGTACTGGGGCGATTCTCAATTGAGTACTGGGGCGATTCTCACCTGAGTACTGGGGCGATTCTCAATTGAGTACTGGAGCGATTCTCACCTGAGTACTGGGGCGATTCTCACCTAAGTGCTGGGATGATTCTCAATTGAATACTGGGGCGATTCTCACCTGAGTACTGGGGCGATTCTCACCTGAGTACTGGGGCGATTCTCAATTGAGTACTGGAGCGATTCTCACCTGAGTACTGGGGCGATTCTCACCTGAGTACTGGGGCGATTCTCAATTGAGTACTGGAGCGATTCTCACCTGAGTACTGGGGCGATTCTCACCTGAGTACTGGGGCGATTCTCAATTGAGTACTGGGGCGATTCTCACCTGAGTACTGGGGCGATTCTCACCTGAGTACTGGGGCGATTCTCACCTAAGTGCTGGGACGATTCTCACCTGAGTACTGGGGCGATTCTCAATTGAGTACTGGGGCGATTCTCACCTGAGTACTGGGGCGATTCTCAATTGAGTACTGGAGCGATTCTCACCTGAGTACTGGGGCGATTCTCACCTGAGTACTGGGGCGATTCTCAATTGAGTACTGGAGCGATTCTCACCTGAGTACTGGGGCGATTCTCACCTGAGTACTGGGGCGATTCTCAATTGAGTACTGGGGCGATTCTCACCTGAGTACTGGGGCGATTCTCACCTGAGTACTGGGGCGATTCTCACCTAAGTGCTGGGACGATTCTCACCTGAGTACTGGGGCGATTCTCAATTGAGTACTGGGGCGATTCTCACCTGAGTACTGGGGCGATTCTCAATTGAGTACTGGAGCGATTCTCACCTGAGTACTGGGGCGATTCTCACCTAAGTGCTGGGACGATTCTCACCTGAGTACTGGGGCGATTCTCAATTGAGTACTGGGGCGATTCTCACCTGAGTACTGGGGCGATTCTCAATTGAGTACTGGAGCGATTCTCACCTGAGTACTGGGGCGATTCTCACCTAAGTGCTGGGATGATTCTCAATTGAATACTGGGGCGATTCTCACCTGAGTACTGGGGCGATTCTCACCTGAGTACTGGGGCGATTCTCAATTGAGTACTGGGGCGATTCTCACCTGAGTACTGGGGCGATTCTCAATTGAATACTGGGGCGATTCTCAATTGAATACTGGGGCGATTCTCACCTGAGTACTGGGGCGATTCTCACCTGAGTACTGGGGCGATTCTCACCTGAGTACTGGGGCGATTCTCAATTGAGTACTGGGGCGATTCTCAATTGAGTACTGGCGCGATTCTCAATGGAATACTGGGGCGATTCTCAATTGAGTACTGGAGCGATTCTCACCTGAGTACTGGGGCGATTCTCACCTGAGTACTGGGGCGATTCTCACCTGAGTACTGGGGCGATTCTCAATTGAGTACTGGAGCGATTCTCACCTAAGTGCTGGGACGATTCTCACCTGAGTACTGGGGCGATTCTCAATTGAGTACTGGAGCGATTCTCACCTGAGTACTGGGGCGATTCTCACCTGAGTACTGGGGCGATTCTCACCTGAGTACTGGGGCGATTCTCACCTGAGTACTGGGGTGATTCTCACCTGATTACTAAAGCGATTCTCACCTGATTACTAGGGTGATTCTCACCTGGTTACTAGGGTGATTCTCACCTGAGTGCTGGGCGATTTTCATGAGTAGAGCGGATCTCAAAGATAGTAACATTTTTTAAATGACAGAAAAGGTCATTTTCATAGTTAGAAAAGCTCTACTAAGGCTGCATGTTGCTCATTCCAAATTCTAACTCCAGAACTCCATGAGCAGCGACCCCTCCACTCTCTCCTGTCCCTCTCTCCCCCCTTAGCCTACAGGAGTTTTGTGTTTTTGAGTTTCCGCAGACCGCAGGCTGGGCAGGCAGTCCGTTTGAGTAGGTGGACAGAGAGGCCAACCGTTTTTTCCCATTTTAATCTTCACATCCCACCTCAGAGAAGTACCGACCTTTGAGTTCGTCTGGCTCTCTATTCCTGGCCAATGCACTTTTAATAGACACAGTTGGAGCACCAGTGGCTGCGATTTGGTTGCAATGCTCTGCAACATTTTGCTTCTAACTTAATTGGTCTCCACTTGAAAATATCCGCGAAACTAACTGACTTTCTGTTAAAGTACATCCTACTCGTGGGAAGGAAAGCGCGGAGTGAGAGATCGTGCAGCAATGTGATGCCTTTCGCGGAGGGAATTTCTGCTGAAGATGTTGTAGAGATCTTGGGCGATATTGGGCGATTGTCTGGGATAAGATGCGTTTGCTATGGACAGATTTTTTAAGTTAAAGGCGATTTTTGGGGCGATTCTCAATGGCGATTTACAGAGGTTTGCAGACTTGCGGAGTTGTTCTCCGGGGCGATTCATGCTATTCTCAAGGGCGATTCTCAAGGGCGATTCCCAATGTGTTTTATGCTATTCTCAAGGGCGATTCTCAAGGGCGATTCCCAATGTGTTTTATGCTATTCTCATTTTCGATTCTCATTTTCGATTCTCATTTTCTATTCTCATTTTCGATTCTCATTTTCGATTCTCAAGGGCGATTCTCAAGGGCGATTCTCAAGGGCGATTCCCAAGGGCGATTCCCAAGGGCGATTCTCAATCGTGATTAAGAGAGGAGTGATTCTCAGGATAGGTTTGATTCTCAGGGGTGATTCTCAGGATAGGGTTGATTTTCAGGGTTGATTCTCAGGGTTGATTCTCAGGACTGATTCTCAGAGGCAATTCTCGGAGAAGATGGGAGTGATTCTCAGGGTGGCCAATCTCAGGGTAGTGATTCTCAGGTGTGTTTCTCCGGGGTGGTTCTCAAGGAGGCAATTTTCTGTGGCGATTCTTGGGGCGATGGGGCAATTCTCAGGGGTGATTCTCAAGTGGTGATTCTTATGGGTTGATTTTCAGAGAGTGATTCTCATTGGGTGGTTCTCAAAGGTGATTCTGAAGGGCGTGATTCTAAGGAAGGGACAATTATCGAGGGCGATTCTCAGGTGCATTTCTCCGGGGTGATTCTTAGGGCGATTCTCAGGGTGGGCGATTCTGAAGGACGATTCTAAGGAGGAGGGATTCTCAAGCTGTGATTCTCAGGGGTGATTTTCAAGAGGTGATTCTCAAGGAAAGATTTTTAAGGGGTGATTCTCAAGCTGTGATCCTTAAGGGTGATTCTCAAGGGGTGATTCTCAAGGGATGATTCTTAAGCTGTGATTCTCAAGGGGTGATTCTCAAGCTGTGATCCTCAAGGGTGATTCTCAAGGGGTGATTCTCGGATACCTTTTTCAGTGAAGTTTCTCAGGGATGATTCTCAGGGGCGATTCTGAAGGACGATACTCAAAGGCGATTCTCAAGGGCGATTTTCAGAGTCGGTATTCTGAGTAGTTCTCACATGCGATTTTTAGAGTGATTCTCAAGAGCAGTGATTAAAATTGTCATGTCACTGTATTCTGTCGGTTTTATAGAAATTCATTTAACGATCTGGATTTTATACAGCAATATTTTAACACTATACTTTCTAGCGATAATTTGTTGAAGAATATAAAAAATTGAAGTAAGGAGTCTGAAAAGTCAGCCAACTCAAAATATGCTTTTCGCTAAATGGTGTGCAACCATTTCTGTCACACTACCCACATGCCGCTAGCATGGAAACCAGAGCTCTGCACTGGCAACTCAGTTGTGCTCAGAAAAGCGCATCTCAGCTCCACACTCTCCGCCGCACACTCCGTTCTCAAGGTGCACATTTGTGCTCAACTCTCTCAATCTCTATTTAACTCGTCTTCTTGCTGCCACCTAATCTAACCATTTTCCTCTCTCTCTCTCCGTTTCTAAGTCAGGGCTGCTCATTTCTCTCTCCAACTCGCTCTCTAAAAGCCTGTCTTAGAGTAGGCTCAAAGCAGAGTTGAGTTCAGGTTCGCACAGCCAGAGAGCACAGCCAGAAGCCGCCCATCGCCATGGACACCCGCCTGAAGCCGCGGGCGCCCAACGATCTGTCGTCCAGATTCGTTGACGAGCGAATAACCGCCCTGCCCAAGGTGCCCGACTCGTGGGAGTGCCGGCTTGACAACTACTACCAGCTGGACTTGAGGATGTGCTTCATCACCTACTTCCGCTGGAGCTTCCGCTGGGGTGACGACGCCAAACCTACGCTGTCCTCATTGCCAGTCATTGAGCAGCCGTCGCGCGTTCTGCTCATCGACGTGTCGCTAAACGACATCTACTCGCTGGACGACGACACTCTGAGCCCATTTCGTCAGCTTCGAGCGCTAAACGCATCGCTGAATCGAATCACGGAGCTGCACGGCCTGCAGGTGCTGCCGACTCTGCGCTTTCTTGACCTCGGATTCAACCAGATCTCCGGGCTGCAGGACCTGGCCTACTGCCGCAAGCTGGTAGAGCTCAGGCTCAACCACAACTGTCTCAAATCGCTGGCTTCGCTGCCACCGCTGCCGAACCTCGAGCAGCTGCACGTTGACGGCAACGAGATCGCGTCTTTGGAAGGCCTGCAGGCGCTGCCGAAGCTGCGCGAACTGTCGGCCCGTCGGAACCGCATCGCCAACATCACCGCCCTGACCACCTGCAAGGCCGTGAACTCGCTGGACCTCAGCCACAACTCGATACACGATCTGGAGTTCACGGTTAAGATTCTCACGGCACTGCCGCTGCTGACGGTCCTGACTGCGAAGAACAATCCAATGAGCAATCACCCCGGCTACCAGGAGGCCGTGAAGAGCATGCTCAGCCGGCTAGAGAGTCTGGACGGCGTCAACTTGATGCAGCGCGACGGCAAACTCTACGAGGACGACCCGTACGAGTTGAACCCCAACAGCGAGATCGCCAAGTTCAAGCGGCTCACCAGGGAGGCCTACCTGGACCGGATGCGCCAGGCCAAGCTCACCATGGAGGAGAGCGTGGCGGTGCTGCAGCGCCAAATCCTCGGCCTGATGGAGAACCAGCGCGAGCTCGAAAAGACTCTGGGCAGGGAGCTGCAGAACACGCTGTCGCAGCTGGACAGCATGGACAGGCTGAGCTCGCACAATCCAGTCTCTCTGCCGCCGCGCGAGGACCTCTCTGGCCAGGGGCTCAGCATGTTCGGCGGCCCGGGGGACACTCGCTATGGACCCTCGGACCTGCCGGAGGACCGGCGAAACCCGTACACCCGGGCGTGGCGCGGCTCCGACGTCAAGGAGACGGACCAGGTGCTGCGGATGGCCGCCCTCAGGCTGGGCACCTACCAACGAGGGGGCGCTGCCGGGGCTGAGGGAACCGGCTGAGCTCGCGAACTCAATAAATTTCTTTTTTCACCATTTGACTTGGATATCTTCTCTCTTTCGCTCTAGGCTCTTCAATGTGCTTTTAGCTTACTCAAATTATTCTATTGGATAGAAGACTCAATCAGTTTTCCTAAAACGGTGAGACTAAACGAAGGCGAAAAAAACCTTGCTAGTAACCATGCGTAACTTCTGTAAATTGTAAATACGAAAAGTTTGACTCAAAAAGTTTGACTCTTATTTGAAAAGTTTGAAAAGAAATACGAAAAGTTTGACTCAAATACATAGCATTGAAGTTGCAAGAATTTCAATACGATAAAATTTAGTAACCGACTGGCGTTTGATAGATACATAGATACATAGATAGATAGATAGATAGATAGATAGTAGATAGCGAGAAAGAGCGAGCGAAGCGAGCTCTTTCGAGCTTGCTTGCCGCAGCCAATCAAGCTGAATGCACGCACACAAGATCACCGGAAACGATTAAGGCAGCTGGAAAGCCAATCTATAAATAGATTTATTTATAGATAGATAGACAATCTATAAATAGACAAGAAAGATATCTATAAATAGATAGATAGATAGATAGATAGATAGATAGATAGATAGATAGATAGATAGATAGATAGATAGATAGATAGATAGATAGATAGATAGATAGATAGATAGATAGATAGATAGATAGATAGATAGATAGATAGATAGATAGATAGATAGATAGATAGATAGATAGATAGATAGATAGATAGATAGATAGATAGATAGATAGATAGATAGATAGATAGATAGATAGATAGATAGATAGATAGATAGATAGATAGATAGATAGATAGATAGATAGATAAATAGATAGATAGATAGATAGATAGATAGATAGATAGATAGATAGATAGATAGATAGATAGATAGATAGATAGATAGATAGATAGATAGATAGATAGATAGATAGATAGATAGATAGATAGATAGATAGATAGATAGATAGATAGATAGATAGATAGATAGATAGATAGATAGATAGATAGATAGATAGATAGATAGATAGATAGATAGATAGATAGATAGGTAGGTAGATAGATAGGTAGTCACCCCAAAAATAATCAGATGTGTAACACTGGACTTCTCAGTGCTCAAAGGCAGTCAATCAGCAAGGGCCGCTGTGACAGCAACCAGGTGTATTTGTTATCCAGAGTAAAATGTTAACTGCACAAAATTGCAAAATAAGATCTGCTGTAGAAAAAAAGCATAACTGAAACGAAGGGAGCAATAACAACAGGACTCGCGCGACAAAGGAAAAAAGGGAACTCACTCAGATTAACAACGGATTACGCAGAAATCATTCGCTCAAGCAGCCTGATACGAACTTAGCATTGATCCGAAGGTTTGGGTTTCCGCTGTCTGTTTCAAGGCTCTGTACAAAGTTGACTTAAGAAAAAGACAATAAGTTGGCTTTTAAAGTCTCGAAGTTATTGAGATAAGGGCTGGAGACAGAGAGTTAGCTAAAATAGAGATAAGAGAGGGGTGAGAGATAAGAGAGGGGTTGAGAGATAAGAGAGGGGTGAGAGATAAGAGAGGGGTGAGAGATAAGAGAGGGGTGAGAGATAAGAGAGGGGTTGAGAGATAAGAGGGGGTTGAGAGATAAGAGAGGGGTTGAGAGATAAGAGAGGGGTGAGAGATAAGAGAGGGGTGAGAGATAAGAGAGGTGGTAAGAGATAAGAGAGGGGTGAGAGATAAGAGAGGGTTTGAGAGATAAGAGAGGGGGTGAGAGATAAGAGAGGGGTTGAGAGATAAGAGAGGGGGTGAGAGATAAGAGAGGGGTGAGAGATAAGAGAGGGGTGAGAGATAAGAGAGGGGTGAGAGATAAGAGAGGGGTTGAGAGATAAGAGAGGGGTTGAGAGATAAGAGAGGGGTTGAGAGATAAGAGAGGGTTGAGAGAAAAGAGAGGGGTTGAGACATAAGAGAGGGGTGAGAGATATGTAAAGGAAGAGAGATAAAAGACAGTGAGAGCTACAAAGACAGGGAATGAACATTGTCCACCTGGTTGGGAATCCACCAACATGTCCAATTGCATCACAGTGGCATAAAAAGTTGGGTCGAACTTTAATTTGCAAGCTGCTCATGCAAACTGTTAGGATGCGAGCGTAAGTTTATCAGTTACAATTAGGCAATCATTTTCAGAAACATTGGTGAGCAGGGCGATGCATTTTTTTGCCAATCGGTTCGCTAGACGGCAGGTGAATAAAAATGATGGTGATTAAATTATTAATTAAACCGCAAAAAGAGATTTTATTCGATTAAAGCAAAAATAATGAGCGACTTGAAAATTTTAGCGCTGCTTGCCAATCGCACAGTGCAAGTATCGATGGGACCGGTCTCAGGTAGGTAATGAATGTAATTCCATACACATTTTCTACCTTTTTTAGGTTTTGTGAAGTAAAAGTTAGGGGATCAGAAAGGAGAGGAGAGAAAGGACTTCCATTACTTCTTCATTAGGACTTCCTCTCACCTAATTCTAGCGACTCTCTTACCTAATTCTAGCGACTCTCTCACCTAATTCTAGCAACTCTCACCTAATTCTAGCAACTCTCACCTAATTCTAGCGACTCTCACCTAATTCTAGCGACTCTCTTACCTAATTCTAGCGACTCTCTCACCTAATTCTAGCAACTCTCACCTAATTCTAGCAACTCTCACCTAATTCTAGCAACTCTCACCTAATTCTAGCAACTTTCACCTAATTCTAGCGACTCTCTTACCTAATTCTAGCAACTCTCACCTAATTCTAGCAACTCTCACCTAATTCTAGCAACTCTCTCACCTAATTCTAGCAACTCTCACCTAATTCTAGCAACTCTCACCTAATTCTAGCGACTCTCACCTAATTCTAGCGACTCTCACCTAATTCTAGCAACTCTCACCTAATTCTAGCGACTCTCACCTAATTCTAGCGACTCTCACCTAATTCTAGCAACTCTCACCTAATTCTAGCGACTCTCACCTAATTCTAGCGACTCTCACCTAATTCTAGCGACTCTCACCTAATTCTAGCGACTCTCTTACCTAATTCTAGCAACTCTCACCTAATTCTAGCAACTCTCACCTAATTCAAGCAACTCTCACCTAATTCTAGCGACTCTCTTACCTAATTCTAGCAACTCTCACCTAATTCTAGCGACTCTCTTACCTAATTCTAGCAACTCTCACCTAATTCTAGCAACTCTCACCTAATTCTAGCAACTCTCACCTAATTCTAGCTACTCTCACCTATTATGGCGCCCATCCTCTAACTCCGGCTCCCTCCAAAACCCAACGCGGCAGTCAGTTTTTCGCAGGCGATTTCGCTCTCTTCAAAGTCTTTTTGATGGACAGAGCCGCCTTGGTGGCCGCGCCAGCGCCCTGGCCCAGCCGCGACCTGCTGGTTGCTGCTGAAGACGACGCAGAAGCAGCGCCGCCGCCGCCGCCGCCACCGCCGCCCGTCGGTTTTCCGCCACCGCTGATCAACGTCTTGGAGCTCGAGGCCGAGTCCGAACGGTCTGCAGGTTTCGAATCCGAGGCGGAGATGGCCGAGTCCACGGACTCCAGCAGCGAGTTCTCGTCATCGAAGCTGGACAGTTGCTTCACTAGTGGCGGTCGCTTGACCATGGACCTCAGCGAGATGGTCTTGGGCGAGTCCTGAGCGGCCAGAATGTGAAAGGCTGAGTTGCTCAACTTTGGCAGCGAATGCTGCTGCTGCTGAGGTTTGTCAGCGGCCGATGAGCTGCCATCAGCGTCCGGCACGGTCTCGAGGATCTCGTCGATGGACTGCTCGAGGTCCTGCTGCATCGCACTGACCGAACTGTCCATGGCTGAGGTCTCCATTTTTTTCAGCACTCGAGCGTAGCGTTGAGTTCGAACAACGGACTTCTGCAGGCCGATGAGTCGTGCTCGCTGCTGACGTAGTGTGTCCAGGGATTCTTCAGACCCATCGAACGTAAATGGGCGCGTGCTGCCGGAGGCGCGGTGGTCTCTGAGAAGCTGGAGTACTTTGCGACAGGAGCGCTGTAGCGAGGAGAGGATTGGGGTGAGGTCGCTCAGTCAGTTGACTTTGCGTACGGTTTATCGGGTTCTGCGAATTGCGTGCGAACAGCTGCAGATCAGCCGCTGCATGCGAGGATGCAACCAAGAACGCTCGCACCTCCCGTCAACCTGTACATCCGCATTCTGCGCCTTTATGGCTGGGAATCTAACCGGTATCTAACCTGTATCTAACCTGTATCTAACCTGTATCTAACCTGTATCTAACCTGTATCTAACCTGTATCTAACCTGTATCTATCCTGTATCTGACTAGTATCTAACCTGTCTCTCAGCAGTGTCTAACTAATACTTCGTATTAGTATCTAAGTATCTAACCACTGTATGTAAGCTGATTCTGGATTGTAAAGTATTGCCCAGCTGACCTTCCAGTTATTCGACGCTGTTCTTCTCAAAAAAGCGAGGGTCTTCTTGGTCCGCAGGATGGTCATGAGTCCGACCTCGCCGTCCTTGCCAGGCACCGGAATCGTGTACTCGCTCTGGAACTTCAGCAACTGCTTGGGACTGTAGCTGCGCTCCAGAATGACAATTATCTTGGCCCACTGAAAAGTTAACGTTAAAACCATTTTAACACATTAAATTTTCTACCAGTTATGAGTACAAATCTGTCAGGAAAAAAGCTCAACACCGGAAAGTTTTACTACAACGATCATGCTTCTCATAGGTCTTTCTTCGATGTCTTTCTTTAGGAAAAATATTCGGTCTCCACGATCTACAATACTTTTAGCGTCGTCATTTTTTCTAGAATTTTCTTTGAAATATAAAACAACACCGGAAATTGTCTAATGATGTTTTTTCTTCTTAAAAAAGAAATAAATGGACTCAACAGTCTGCGTTGATCTTTTAGCATAATATTTTTTCCCAGCAGATTTTCTTAGAAATATAAAAACGCAGCTCAACAATGTTTTTCTTATAACTTCACATTTTTCGCGTGAACTTTCTTAGAAGTATAAAAATTTAACATCGGAAGTTTTTATGATCATGATTTTCTTAGAAACAAACGATCGTATAGTTTCGTAATATTTCCCGCGAATTTTCTTAGAAGTGCACGTGTACTTTCAAGAAGATTTTTTGACAACTCTCACCATCGCAATCCACTCCTTCTGCGACCTGGAGTTCACCAGATTGTAGGTGTTGCCCATCATGGCGATCAGCATGTTCAGCAGCAGAATCGGCACCAGAATGAGGAAGGCGGCGAACACAAACTTGGCCAGCGGAGTGTAGTTCGTGTAGTTGAATTCGTCGTACTGAAATTACGAAAATTTTTACTTTCATAGCTGACTGATTTGCAAATATGATATTTTAGAATATGAATTGATTTACGTACTTTTTAAACGCCCCAAAATCAGTTTAGAACAGCAAATAAAATGACAATAGCCTTTAAACTTGAGTATCAAACAGGGGAGACACTTAATTTATACAAAAATGCGCCAAAAATCGCTAGAAATAAGCAAAACTACGAAATTTGAGTCATCAATGTACATCAATGTACTTATATAATGATTTTTAATCACTAATTAGCTGTAACATGTAAGGGGGAAAGCATTCTTATTGCAGGCTTAACGGTCAAAAAAAGACTTGAAGTGCGTAGAAAAACGCACGGATGGATTTCTGCAGACTTGCATTCTATGAGCTATATTGTCGCCATAGCAACAAAAAGCCCTGCTGTCCCTTCTTCCCTCCCCTCAGCAGCGCTGCGTCCCTCAGAGCCCCGCGACCACCCACTGTCCGCGCCAGTTAATGAGCGCCCATGCAGTTGCAGACAATGGACTGGCAAAAAGCGGGAGGACTCTACTCCGGTTTTCTTTCAAAAGCAACAGAGAGACACGGACTCGCTTTGAGCTCAAGCTAAGCAGGACAAGAATCTGCAGAATTTTTTCTCTCCTTCTTCTCCTCCCAGTCCCAGCTCACCTGGTCCTTTGCCTAGCAGATGTACTTTAAGCTGTGCGCTTATAATTCTCAATATTTTTACGGGGCACTGCTTGCTTTGGCTTGCCTTGCTTTGCCAGCGCGAAGACACGCTCTCTTGGCGTTGGCCCATGTTTGAGCAAGGGATTAACGTGGCCTGGCCGTGGAATCGAAAATCAGAGGTGACCTTCTACCACTCTCGCCACTCCGCCTCCCCAATTAACTAACTATTGATAAAGTTTCTTGTCCCAAAAAGTAAGTACAACTTCAATTAGTTTTCAATTCACGGAATCGATGCGAAAGCCGGGCCTGACAATGGAGGGTGAGTAGAGAGAGTGAGTAGAGAGTGAGAGCCGCGAGAGTGCGGCCTCCTAATGAGAGAGAGGGGACATGTGAGGAGAGTGAAGGAAAAGGAAGACAAAAGGGACAGAAAATGCAGTGGAAGTGTGAAAGGGGGCCCCAGAAAATTGATGAAGCCGGTGCAGCTGAGTGAGTGAGCGAGTGCGGCCGTTTCTGTTGACCAAAGTTTCTTAGTCAAGCTAGTTGAAGCCAGCCATGCAGCGCGGCAGAGTCCTTCCAAGTTCTCAAAGAAGGCGTGAGACACAGGGCTAGTAGAGAGAGATGGGGAGAGACTCGCTGAATAATTCAAGCCCCAGCACACCTCGGGTGAGATAAGCAATCATCGGACCCCAGGACAGTCACGACACCCGAGAGCCCTTAGATAAACTGCTGTCCAAAAAATTTTCGGCAATTAAACAAAAAACAGGACAGATTATTTTTATCAATCAAAAATGTTTTAACGACAATCTCGAACTGATCGCGGGATCAGGGCGGCATCAGGCACAGGTTAAACACGGCAGAAATCTGTTTACCTTGCATCGCCTGCTGAACTGGAAGAGGCGCGTTCGCGAAAACAAATTGATGGAGCAAACTTAACGGGATAGAGAATGTCTCAGTGCTTTTGTAACAGTAGGAATTTGCACGGTGAAAACTGTGGGAACATTTTTTGAGAATTTCTCACCTTGAAGTCGCCGAGAGTCATTTGCAGCAGCGTCATGACTGTGGTGTGCGGCTGGCTGAAGGACAGCACGCTGGACACATTCGGGTCGATGTCTCGGAACAGGAAGTAGTACGCTGCGAAGAGGGTTCGAGTGTTAAGGGTCGCTGGTAGTTACAGTGCGAGGATTCCATTGGAGAAGTCCAGCAGATTCTAAAAATGGGCCACTGCCAGCTCCCAGATCCCCAGTTGCTGGGCCAGCCTCCCAGATCCTCAGTTCCTGAGCCAGCCTGCCAGATCTCCAGTTGCTGGGCCAGCCTCCCAGATCCTCAGTTGCTGGGCCAGCCTCCCAGATCTCCAGTTGCTGGGCCAGCCTCCCAGATCTCCAGTTGCTGGGCCAGCCTTAAAAGATCCTCAGTTGCTGGGCCAGCCTCCCAGATCTCCAGTTGCTGGGCCAGCCTTAAAAGATCCTCAGTTGCTGGGCCAGCCTCCCAGATCCTTAGTTGCTTAACCATCCATATCTGAGACTTAACAAGATTCCCCTGGCCCCAAAATCGAGGCTTCTTTCAAAGCTTCGGTCACGGTAAACTTCTGATAATACCAGACCGATGCAATGGCGATATGAACTCACTCTGAGCAAAGCAGACCAGAATGATGCTGTAAATGATGCCGAATCTGGCCATGTCGCCTTTGATCATTTTGTAGATCATCGTGACGAAAGTGCCATTCAGTTGAGTGCCGCTGAAATATTGGTTTTGAAGGCGTAGATGTAAATTATTTACTCTCTTTTCTTTCTTTGCACAGCTCATTCTTGCCCCACTGGGCCACTGCACCTTCATGCCTAAATTTCGTCTCCCCCAGTGTACACAGTCTCACAGCCCGCCTGAATTCTGTCTCCCAATGTACACTGTCTCCCGAAATCGCCTGAATTCCGTCCCCCAATGCACACAGTCTCACGGCCCGCTTGAATTCCGTCCCCCAATGTACACTGTCTCACGGCCCCGCCTGAATTTCGTCCCCTAATGTACACAGTCTCAAAGCCCGCTTAAATCCCCCTCCCAATGTACGCAGTCTCACAGCCCCGCTTGAATTCTGCTCTCCAGTGTCTGGGTGTCGCAGCTTAAACACAAAAAACCCAAAATCCATTGCTCACCCAGCGAAAAACAGCAGGTAAATCCAGACACACGGAGCCGCAATAATGAGCAGAGTCTCCTCAGCGTTAGTCAGCGTCTCCAGGTTGCTGGTCCACAGCAGGCTCATAATCCTCACCGGCAGAGCCAGGGAGATCAGCAGGCAGGCAATCAGAAATGACGTCTTTGGCGGCGCGTCTCCCTGAAAAGTTGAATCATAGGCGTGAGACGTCCTTGGAGAGGGGCTTTAGAACCTGGGACTTTAGCACCTGGGGCTTTAGCACCTGGGGCTTTAGCACCTGGGGCTTTAGCACCTGGGGCTTTAGCACCCACCTACTGGCACCGACCTGATCCCCGTAGAGCCATGGTCAACTCCATAAAACTGCAAAGTACATAGCGTCAGATGACTCACCAGTCCGCGCAAAAAGTCCAGCACGCCCTGCTCTCTGACTTCGTCGATGTGCATGAACAGAGTGACCAGGCTGTTCACCACCGTGATGCACTCGAATACGTAGCGGAAAACTTCCTGTGTCGATATCTACAGGGCAGGAGGCGGATAGGAAGTTTTGATTGATTGATGAGATCACTGTTTGTCTATATAAGCCGGATTTAGTCTTGGTTGTACGCTCGTACTTGTTTAACAAGATTTACCCTGTTCTGGTGAAGTAAAACAGACGTTAGATAAAAAACTGTTAGACAAACAGATGTTAGATAAACACAGAAACTGTTAGTTAAATAAGCACGGAAACTGTTAAATAAAGACAGAAACTATTACATAAACACAGAAACTATTAGATAAAGACAGAAACTGTTAAATAACCACGGAAACTGTTAGATAAAGACAGAAACTGTTAGATAGCTACAGAAGAATGTTAGATAGCTACAGAAGGATGTTAGATTAGCACAGATCCTGTTGGACACCCAGACAGATGTTAGATAAGCAATAAAACTGTTAGACAGCTACAGAAATTACCGTAACAGCGGCAGCGGCTGCTGTCGTAGTGCTCGCCACAGACGAGGCTGTTGTTGTCAGACTGGAATTGTCAGATTCCAGTGAGCTGCTTGTCGCTGAAGTGTCGCTACTTGACTTCAGAGGTCTCAGATAGATGGCAGCGCTCATGATGATGATGTGAATCGTCAGCATCAGTAGGCGTTGCAGGAATCTGGCCTGAGAATGGATGAAGAACAGGTGAGGGTATTAGGATGAATTTCGGTAGCTTGAGTGACACTACAGAAATTTATAGAAAAATTGTTAACTTTTTCTCGACACAGAACTACCAATAGTTTTTTTCATTAGAAGCTGATTGAAAGCTCAAACGCTCCCCACCTGCACTCAGCCTTGTAAGCTCATCCCAATCTGTCACTTGCTCGAATGAGTCCGAAACTTTTATCAGTGACAGCTGGTGTCTGTCTTGTTTGAGAACCATAAATTTCCATAACCTGTACTTCTGCAAATACATAACATAACAACAGGTGAGCTCACACTCCTGTCTCACAGGTACCGCACACCTGTCTCACAGGTACCACACACCTGTCTCACAGGTACCAGACACCTGTCTCACAGGTACCACACACCTGTCTCACAGGTACCACACACCTGTCTCACATGTACCACACACCTGTCTCACAGGTACCAGACACCTGTCTCACAGTTACCACACACCTGTCTCACAGGTACCAGACACCTGTCTCACATGTACCACACACCTGTCTCACATGTACCACACACCTGTCTCACAGGTACCAGACACCTGTCTCACAGGTACCACACACCTGTCTCACAGGTACCAGACACCTGTCTCACATGTACCACACACCTGTCTCGCAGGTACCACACACCTGTCTCACAGGTTACACACATCTGTCTCACAGGTACCACACACCTGTCTCACAGATACCGCACACCTGTCTCACAGGTACCACACACCTGTCTCACAGGTTACACACATCTGTCTCACAGGTACCACACACCTGTCTCACAGATACCACACACCTGTCTCACAGATACCACACATCTGTCTCACAGATACCACACACCTGTCTCACAGATACCACACACCTGTCTCACAGATACCACACACCTGTCTAACAGATACCACACATCTGTCTCACAGATACCACACACCTGTCTCATAGGTCACCACACACCTGTCTCACAGGTACCCAGCTCCGGATGAGCCAAGGTTAATCAGGTTATCAAAATCAGCAAATCAAAATGGCAGAAAGTGGTGTCTCACCCTGGCGTATTTCTGCCACTTCTCGTACAGCAGCTGGTTAATGAGGCCCTGCTCAAGCATGTCCAGGTGCTGGTCGGTGGTCCCGTTGATGATGTACATGAAGGCGGAGTTCCAGTCGGTACGGCCGCTCTGGCCAATGGTGTCAACGCCAGTTAGTGGATACACTTTGCAGGTGATGTTGGCAAAGCGCCACATTTCGGAGCTGCTCAAATCGATGATCTCATTGAAGACGTCTTTGCGACCGAGTTTGGCGGCCAGGGAGATCGGGTTCAGGCCAGCGCTGTTTGTCAGCTTGGGGTTGGCCGGCTTCTTGTGGTGCTTCACTGCCAGACGGTAGATCTCCTGCGGGTGACGGTTCCATTGGGTTAATGTCATCAGATTTTCGTCAATAGTAGTTGTCAAG
>NIVC01000027.1:792500-882500 GCA_002269645.1 Macrostomum lignano | reverse complement strand
TCTCACCAAAGTACTCCCAGCTCACGAGCATCTCATAGATCTCCAGTCTCACCAAAGTACTCCCAGCTCATGAGCATCCCATCGAGCTGCAGTCTCACCAAAGTACTCCCAGCTCATGAGCATCTCATAGATCTCCAGTCTCACCAAAGTACTCCCAGCTCATGAGCATCCCATCGAGCTGCAGTCTCACCAAAGTACTCCCAGCTCATGAGCATCTCATAGATCTCCAGTCTCACCAAAGTACTCCCAGCTCATGAGCATCCCATCGAGCTGCAGTCTCACCAAAGTACTCCCAGCTCATGAGCATCTCATAGATCTCCAGTCTCACCAAAGTACTCCCAGCTCATGAGCATCCCATCGAGCTGCAGTCTCACCAAAGTACTCCCAGCTCACGAGCATCTCATAGATCTCCAGTCTCACCAAAGTACTCCCAGCTCACGAGCATCTCATAGATCTCCAGTCTCACCAAAGTACTCCCAGCTCACGAGCATCTCATAGATCTCCAGTCTCACCAAAGTACTCCCAGCTCACGAGCATCTCATAGATCTCCAGTCTCACCAAAGTACTCCCAGCTCACGAGCATCCCATCGATCTCCAGTCTCACCAAAGTACTCCCAGCCGATGAAGAAGTCCACGGCCAGGTTAGGAAAGACGCTGAGCAGAGCTTTTGCCAGCTGCCTGTGCAGAGGCGAGTCGCAGACAAGGCACAGGTGCAGAAGGGTTTCACCGTACATGCCTCGCTGCTCAATGTCCCAGCAGACTCTGTGCCGGGAGTTGTCGGGGTACACGGGCCTCACGCAGTCGTAGAGGTAATCAGGCACCTGCTGTTCCTCTTCAAGCACTGGCGGATGCGGCGGCGGAGGCTGGGGCTGGCGTTCGCAGACTTCGTGAGTAGCGGCCGACTGAGCAGCCACCGACTGTCTGCGGTGAACTCCGTTTTTGCGGTGCTCCTAGTGAGTGAATTGACAAGAGCGCTTCGTTTTATTGAATATGCATTTAAACAAAAAAGTTAATAATATTTTGACGCTGAAATAATCTATTCAAAAAAATAACCATAATAGTGATGGTTTTTTAAATTAACTGCCTGTAGCTACTCATTATTTTAAAAGATTACCGTACAAAAATACAACATCAGCATTTCAGAAATCATAATTTAAGATGAATATGTCCCCATTCTGGCCTGTTTAAAGTCAGCATTTATTTAAAAAAATCTTTCCTAGAAATCTATAGAACGTGAAAAATCCTTTAAAGTCATGATCATTACAAGAAATAACTATTTTCAAATATCATTCATCATAGATATAGTTCCTAGAAATCGATTTTTTAGAAGACATTATTATTAGACATCATCATTATTTGAAATCATTTTCCTAGAAATATTACTAATAAATCATCATTCTTAGAAATAATCATTCTTAGAAATCATTATTCTTAGAAATCATCATTCTTAGAAATCATCATTCTTAGAAATCATCGTTCTTAGAACTCATCATTCTTAGAAATCATCGTTCTTAGAAGTCATCATTCGTAGAAATCAACGTTTTTAGAACTCATCATTCTTAGAAATCATTATTCTTAGAATCCATCATTCTTAGAAATCATTATTCTAAGAAATCATCGTTCTTAGAAATCATCATTCTAAGAAATCATCGTTCTTAGAAATCATCATTCTTAGAAATCATTATTCTAAGAAACCATCATTCTAAGAAATCAGTTCTTAGAAATCATTAGTCTTAAAAGTCTTCTTTCTTAGAAATGATCGTTCTTAGAAGTAATCGTTCTTAGAAATCAACATTCTTAGAAATCATCTTAGAAATTATCTATCTTGGAAATAATTCTTTAAAATGCCAATTCTTAGAAATCATCATTCTTAAAAATCGTTATCATTCCTCACCCTTGCTTCGCTGTCGACATCTTCAGAGTCTTCGACATCCTGCAGCACCTCGTCAGCCGTGGTGACGGCGGTTCTGCTTGACCGCAACGAGTCGGCAATTGTGGCGGCGGGGCCGGTGGCACCGGCGGCCATCCCAGAAGCAGGCGCCACTGCCTCATCGCTAGCCAAGCCGACCTGGCGCAGCCTCCCAGCGATCAGCTCGGCGCCGGAGACCTCCCGACCGGCGCCTCCGTTATAGAGAAACGGCGCCACCTCGGTGAGGATCAGCGCCCTGGCGCCGGCGATCCCGCCTGATTCGTAGGCTTCGACCAGTCGACCGCCGCCCTGAAGGTCCAGCAGCTGGTAGATCGGCCGGCTCCGGATCAGGGCGCCGTGATGGGACCAGCACTGCTCCCAGACGATCTCTGAGCTCAGCTGACGCCGACTGCAGCAGCAGGGACAGCAGCAGCAGCCACCGCCACCGCCGCCGCCTTCTCGGCTGTCATTCATCCCGAAGCCGGCAGAGTCACCGGCTTCAGCGATGCTGAGCTTGCGCCATTCGGTGTCTTCTATTGCTGCTGCTGTTGTTGTTGCTTTCTCTTTTCCTTGCTGCTTGGCGCTGCGAATTCTGCACAGAGTGGCTTTGAGAAGGCTCAGGCAGGAGACAGGACAGCCGCACTCGTTCATGGGCCTCTCATGGGCGCGTGGCAGGCGTATTCACGGACTCACGGCTGAGGACGGCAGACTCACCTGGTTGAGAAGGCAAAGTGAGACACAGTGAGCGGACAGGTGGACTCACACAGATGGGGGATCACAGACTCACCTAGTTGAGAAGGCAAAGTGAGACACAGTGAGGGGACAGGTGGACTCACACAGATGGGGATCACAGACTCACCTGGTTGAGAAGGCGAAGTGAGACAATGAGCGGACAGGTCTCACTCAGGCAGCCACAGAAGTTTCCCAGCCTCAGAGTTGCTTGGGTTCCGCTTATTCTACTCCTGTCTCAGCGGCCGCAGCTGCACTCTTTGGGGAAGAGTTTGTGATGGAGACGCAGTCAGGGGGGGATGCACAAAAGCCGGGCAAGTCCGCAAAGACTATTGGGGAGCAGCTTCTCAACCTTCTCTCCTCAGTTCTTTCTCTCCCCGTTCTGCCAGCTCCCCTCTCCTCTATTGCTGGCCGGGCGGGCAGGGCAGAAGGCGGAGGGCGGCACTGGCGGAGTTGCTAATGAAAACCTGGGCCGATATTCCTTGGCAACAGCCAACCGAACTCCGTTGAGCAGCCCAGCCTCCCGACCCGCGCCTTTTGTCTTAAACAAACTGAGCTGTCCCCACCCGCCGCCCGGCCGCCTTCGCCCCACCGCTGCCCACTGCTCAAAATTTTCTCCGCCAGTTTTTGTCAGCCGTAGAAAGACTGAGCACCCACCCGGGATGAGGCTGAGACCAGGCTGGGTGGGCCCTCCGGACTAAGTCCTGCCTTTTCCAAGTCTGCTCTTAGAAAATTAACAGACAGAAACCGGGCGGAGACGCTAAGGACAACGGGGTAAGGGAACTGGACAGACAGACAGACAGACAGACACTAAGACAGACAGACAGACAGACAGACAGACAGACAGACAGACAGACAGACAGACAGACAGACAGACAGACAGACAGACAGACAGACAGACAGACAGACAGACAGACAGACAGACAGACAGACACTGTACATTGGCCAAGGAGAGGGGAGCACGAACTTTGCCAGCCGGAAAGTTGCCAGCCAAGAACTTTGCCAGCCGAGAAAATTTGCAGCAAGAGAGATAACAGCTCAGAATTTCATCAGCTGTCTAATGTTACAATAATAAATATTAAATTTTAACAGTTAAAGACTGAAGTATACTAATATATTTATTTATTCGATTATGCGGCGCTGCAGAAACGTGTTTAAAAAACGTTTAGCAATTGAAAACGGTACATGTGGCTAAAAACAAGAGTATACTTGCGTCCTGCATATTTTGTTGCAAAATGATTGAAGCAGTTGAGCTCAGTTTTGCTTGGTACGCATGTAATTATATATGGCACTACTAATTTTTAATAATTGATAACACATATTACTATACATGACTACATGTCTTTAGAAAGCTAAGAGAAGGCAAGGAAGGACAGTCAGCCAAACCCCTCAGAACCCCCATTCCCTAGACAAACCCCTCAGAACCCCCACCCCCTAGACAAACCCCTCAGAACCCCCACCCCCTAGACAAACCCCTCAGAACCCCCACCCCCTAG
This sequence comes from Macrostomum lignano, assembly GCA_002269645.1. Classification (NCBI taxonomy): domain Eukaryota; kingdom Metazoa; phylum Platyhelminthes; family Macrostomidae; genus Macrostomum; species Macrostomum lignano. The sequence continues at coordinate 878,366 of NIVC01000027.1, read as the reverse complement.
ACAAACCCCTCAGAACCCCCCCCCTAGACAAACCCCTCAGAACCCCCACCCCTAGACAAACCCCTCAGAACCCCCACCCCCTAGACAAACCCCTCAGAACCCCCACCCCCTAGACAAACCCCTCAGAACCCCACCCCTAGACAAACCCCTCAGAACCCCCACCCCCTAGACAAACCCCTCAGAACCCCCACCCCCTAGACAAACCCCTCAGAACCCCCACCCCCTAGACAAACCCCTCAGAACCCCCACCCCCTAGACAAACCCCTCAGAACCCCCACCCCCTAGACAAACCCCTCAGAACCCCCACCCCTAGACAAACCCCTCAGAACCCCACCCCCTAGACAAAACCCTCGGAACCCCCACCCCCTAGACAAACCCCTCGGAACCCCCACCCCCTTATCCTCGGCTGAGTGGAACGCTAGGGGCCGGCGCTGCCACGCAGGAAGAGTTAACTGATGTGAGAAAATCGCAGGCGGGGGAATGAAAGTGGGGCGCTTGGCTATGATTGGTTGGCGGTGTAGCGGATTGGGGTGGGTTGGCCTTAGCCTTCTCCAGTCTTTAGGGAGGATGCAGTTTATTAGCTTTATAGTATACATTTACTCTTTAGAAATTGTGCAATTATATTATTATTACCAAGCAAAATTGAGCTCAACTGCCACATGTATTCAACTGCTGAATTTTTTTAAAATGCAGGTCTTTTATGCAGCCTAATCGAATAAAAATGTTTACTTTAGCTCTTCAATTGATTATAATTGAATTAGACAGCTGATGAAATTCTGAGCTGGTATCTCTCTAGCTGAAAATTTTCTTGGCTGGCAACTTTCCGGCTGGCAACTTTCCGGCTGGCAACTTTCCGGCTGGCAACTTTCCGGCTGGCAACGTTCGTAGACCCCAAGGAGAGGCCTAAATTGTTGAACTGAGCAATGAAATTTAGAAACGGGGCGCCTATTAAAAGCATTAAAAATAGTTTTTCGAATATTTGACCCACTTCCAATTCGAATATTTTTCATCAAAAGAAGATATGCATGATGGCCGAAAAAATTGCACGTTGTTCGTTAGTGCTCTGAGCCACTGCGCTCCTAGTGGACGCGAAATACTAGGAATTGCAAGCCACAGCTTCAAGTCTCAGACAATTTAAAAAACTTACTAGCAGTAATTGCTTTTGAATTTCGGTATCCCTTTACTGCAATATACAACCGTATTCGAGCTAACTTTGATAGTTTGAAATAAATAACCCTGTCTACTCCATGCCTAGAAGTTGCACATGATTGCACAATTGCTTCCGTCAAAAGCATACAAGTCTACTGCTGTAAGTAGCACAAAACAATTCTAACAAAAGCTACCATGCATTGCAGCTCCTTCTGCCGCCTATAAAATCTGCTGCGGTTGAGACCGACGCTCTGAGCTGCTCTGAGCTGAGACACATGTGACTGCAAGCACCGAGTTATTGGAAATGTCAAACCAATCGATTATTGGATTTCCGTTTGAAAAAGTAAGTGCTACAGGAATTCACTCACATGTTTGAATGTGCAGCTTGGGTGCCTCAATTGCAGTTGCAGGAACTCACTCACATGTTTGAATGTGCAGCTTGGGTGCCACAATTGCAGTTGCAGGAACTCACTCACATGTTTGAATGTGCAGCTTGGGTGCCTCAATTGCAGTTGCAGGAACTCACTCACATGTTTGAATGTGCAGCTTGGGTGCCTCAATCGCAGTTGCAGGAACTCACTCACATGTTTGAATGTGCAGCTTGGGTGCCTCAATCGCAGTTGCAGGAACTCACTCACGTGTTTGAATGTGCAGCTTGGGTGCCTCAATTGCAGTTGCAGGAACTCACTCACATGTTTGAATGTGCAGCTTGGGTGTCTCAATTGCAGTTGCAGGAACTCACTCACATGTTTGAATGTGCAGCTTGGGTGCCTCAATTGCAGTTGCAGGAACTCACTCACATGTTTGAATGTGCAGCTTGGGTGCCACAATTGCAGTTGCAGGAACTCACTCACATGTTTGAATGTGCAGCTTGGGTGCCTCAATTGCAGTTGCAGGAACTCACTCACATGTTTGAATGTGCAGCTTGGGTGCCTCAATCGCAGTTGCAGGAACTCACTCACATGTTTGAATGTGCAGCTTGGGTGCCTCAATCGCAGTTGCAGGAACTCACTCACGTGTTTGAATGTGCAGCTTGGGTGCCTCAATTGCAGTTGCAGGAACTCACTCACATGTTTGAATGTGCAGCTTGGGTGCCTCAATTGCAGTTGCAGGAACTCACTCACATGTTTGAATGTGCAGCTTGGGTGCCACAATTGCAGTTGCAGGAACTCACTCACATGTTTGAATGTGCAGCTTGGGTGCCTCAATTGCAGTTGCAGGAACTCACTCACATGTTTGAATGTGCAGCTTGGGTGCCTCAATCGCAGTTGCAGGAACTCACTCACGTGTTTGAATGTGCAGCTTGGGTGCCTCAATTGCAGTTGCAGGAACTCACTCACATGTTTGAATGTGCAGCTTGGGTGCCTCAATTGCAGTTGCAGGAACTCACTCACATGTTTGAATGTGCAGCTTGGGTGCCTCAATTGCAGTTGCAGGAACTCACTCACATGTTTGAATGTGCAGCTTGGGTGCCTCAATTGCAGTTGCAGGAACTCACTCACATGTTTGAATGTGCGGCTTGGGTGCCTCAGCTGCAGTTGCAAGAACTCACTCACATGTTTGAATGTGCAGCTTGGGTGCCTCAATTGCAGTTGCAGGAACTCACTCACATGTTTGAATGTGCAGCTTGGGTGCCTCAGCTGCAGTTGCAGGAACTCACTCACATGTTTGAATGTGCAGCTTGGGTGCCTCAATTTCAGTTTCAGGAACTCACTCAGCCGGACCCCAACAACCGGGCAATCGTCGGAGACTCACCAGCCGCTCTCGAGAATCTCGCCAACGACGTCATCCGAGGTGACTTCGACCAGGTGCGGCGGCTGGCGACGCGCCAGCTGGTCACCAGCGCTGATGCAACTCGTCGGACCGTCCTCATGCAGGTTGCCGACGCTCCTGAGAGTCCCGTGCACACTGAAAAGTGCATCTTGTACTTATTTAGGCTGGGCGTGAACCCCAAGGCGGCTGACGCGAACGGCGACACGGCTGCGCACCTGGCAGCCCGGCGGGACCACCTGCGGCTGCTGACGCTGCTGTCGTTCGATGCGAAGTGGCTGCGGAACGACAACGGCGCCACTCCGCTGATGGAGGCGGCGCGGACTGGAAGCTGGAAATGCGCCAAGCACCTGCTGCACCTGCTCAGGCAGATGAGGTTCAATGAGTGTATAAATCACGGAAACTCGAAGAGGTCGCGGCTGCTCGGTCTGGAGGATCGCGAGAGTCGGACGGCGGCGGACCTGGCGAGGCTCAGCGGCCACTCAGAGCTGGCCAGCTACATTGAGCGGTGAGTGAGCAGTTCGCTGCTGTGTCCAATTTTGTAGCAATCGGCTGCGTGTGAAAGGTCGGATGCGCTCTCTCCAATGCTGATTATAGCAGAACTGCTGCAGTCCTCTTGGCGACTCCATCTGCGAGCAGCTCAGAAATTTCGGAATTTCTAGAATTTAATTTTGGCCATCATAGTTGGCCGATTTAAGAAAATTGCAAATTCGCTGCTCATTTTGCTGTTGCAGGGAGATGCGGCTGGTTGTGGATGCAGGTGGCAGGATCTCCGGTTTGACAGCTCAGGTAAGTGGCATATGCGGTGCCGATGCGGCTGCAGCTAAGCAGCTGTGCTCAAATTTCCCACTCGCCTTTGCAGGAGGAGGCAAATCGACGAGAGGTGACCAGCGGAAGCTGTGACCTGCCTGAGGGATGGGGATTAACCACATTGATGCAGGCAGCTCAGAACAGCTCGTGCAGTGATGAGGCTCTGTGGCGGCAGCTTGTGCAGCTGGGTGACCCCACCTGTGCGAATGTATCGGCTGACAGTTGCCTGCACCTTGCAGCCAGGGCTGGTAATTCTGCCGCAGCCTCCGCTCTGCTGGCTGCCGGAGCCTCCGCCAATGCCAGGGCTCTGTATGAATTCACGCCGCTTATGCAGGCAGCCATCTGGGCGCCCCCCGACACCGCCGATGCAGTCGGTCGGGTTCTGCTGGACTCAGGGGCGGATTGGAGCCTGAAGGACTGTCAGGGTGAGACTGCGCTGGATTTGGCTACAAAGAATCGAAGAAGCAAACTGGCTGAGCTGCTGCGTGGGTGAGTTTCCATAAGCAATAAATATTGTCTCTCTGACTTGTACCTGTGTCTCTGAGCTCTTTATGATTTGTGATTTCTCTTTTAAAATGTATTCCTTTTTTATCGCCTGTTTCAGCTTTGAAGAGAGGAACTTCTTCAACGAGTCCCCGTAAGTTAGCTACAGCACACGGCTACAGCACACACAGCTACAGCACACACAGCTACAGCACACAGCTACAGCACACGGCTACAGCACACACAGCTACAGCACACACAGCTACAGCACACACAGCTGCAGCACACACAGCTACAGCACACAGCTACAGCACACACAGCTACAGCACACACAGCTACAGCACACACAGCTACAGCACACACAGCTACAGCACACACAGCTACAGCACAGCTACAGCACACAGCTACAGCACACACAGCTACAGCACACAGCTACAGCATGCAAATTATCCCTCTTTGCCTCAATTCGCATCCCCTCAGACCCGTAGGCCCCCCGTTCCTGAAGCGCTGGGACGCCGTTCGCCTCATTTTCCGCGGAGGCTTCGGCGAAATCCACGAAGTTCGAACTGACACGGGCGTCATGTGCGCTGCCAAGACTCTCAGACTGCCGGTGCAGCTCGGTGATGAGCTGCCCTCTGTGAGCACAGAAATTCAGAGAGCTGTCGATAGCGAGAGAAACCTGTGCCGACTGCAGCATCCCAACATCGTCAGGTTCTTGCACATCGCTCAGCCGGAGCCCGCCACAGTCGTTGTGTTCATGGAGCTGCTGGACGGCCGAAGCTTGGAGAGGTTTATCGACAACAAGCCGCTGGACGAGCCAAAGATTCGAGACTTCAGCGAGCAGGTGAGCATTGTGCATCCTTGATGCTCCTGTTCCATGTTCCCATGAATGATGACTGCTCACTGACCGACCGCTCGCAGATCTGCCGCGCGCTGCTCTACCTGCATAGCCGGCAGCCGCCCGTGATCCACAGAGACATCAACTGCTCCAACATAATTGTTTGTGCTGACAACACGCGAATCAAGCTGATCGGCTTCGGCCTGTCAATCAAGCTGGAGTCAGTCAGCCACATGTCAGCCTCCACTCAGTCACCCAAAGGCACTCTGAACTTCATGGCGCCAGAGCTGCTCGGAGCGGGAGAGTCGGACAGCGTGCAGTACAGCAGAGAGTCGGACATCTGGGCGTTCGGCTGCTCGGTCTTTGAGATGACGTCCGGACTGAGGCCGTTCGCGAACGTTGGAAGCTTCATAGAAATGACCCAGCTCATCGACAGAAGGGGCGCCCCCGCCCTGCCGGACGGCCGGTCCGCAGAGCTGAGGGATTTCTACAGCCGCTGCACCGCCAAGGACTGTCGGAGGAGAAGACCCGCAGTGGAGCTGCTGGAGCACGAGTTCCTGACGGACAGGAAGCTGAAAAAAGGATTCCTGAGCTCGCTGTTTGGCGCAAGGAAATGACGTAAACTGATCTAATTGATTGTTGGTTTGCTTTAATTCAGATCCAACAGCCGTTTGAATCTCAGCAAACCCGTTCTGCTCACGCCATGTTCAGCATAGACTGCTTTCGCCTGCTGTTTAGAGGCTTTGCAGGGATTTTTTTCCTTCTTGTGGTTGAAAGCTGATGCGGCTTGAGGAGTTTCAGCCTTGAATAATACTGAAAATTTTATCCTATAAGCCGATCCTACGCCACTTTTTTATTGTGGCCTTTGTAGTACCTCTAGCTTTGCACCCACCCCATCATCTCATTTGGGGTTGAGACAAAGTTTAATATAGCTTTTAGTAGATTTTGTTTTACTACAAACTTTAATCTAGCCTTTAGTAGATCTTGTTTTACTACAAACTTTAATCTAGCCTTTAGTAGATCTTGTTTTACTACAAACTTTAATCTAGCCTTTAGTAGATCTTGTTTTACTACAAACTTTAATCTAGCCTTTAGTAGATCTTGTTTTACTACAAACTTTAATCTAGCCTTTAGTAGATCTTGTTTTACTACAAACTTTAATCTAGCCTTTAGTAGATCTTGTTTTACTACAAACTTTAATCTAGCCTTTAGTAGATTTTGTTTTAATACAAACTTTAATATAGCCTTTAGTAGATCTTGTTTTAATACAAACTTTAATATAGCCTTTAGTAGATTTTGTTTGAATACAAACTTTAATATAGCCTTTAGTAGATCTTGTTTTGACACAAAACTTAATCTAACCTTCCGAAGACTTGATTTTGATACAAAGTTTAATTTATTGTTATTAAACTGGCTTCCCTGGACTCAGGCTCACAAAATGTTAAAATAATGTTTTTTTGTCAGCTGCCGAACTCAAATATAAAAAAGTGCAGACTGGTGTGTTAGAAACGAGGTGTCGAGCATTCTTCATTTGCCTCTCAGCTAAGCTATGCATAAATAGCGGGGGTTTTAGAGAGTAGAAACCCACGGAAAGACAATGAAGCTCACTATTTAGGCTGAGCTATGGCTGAGAAGTGCTTGCTAATTAAGCAGGTTGGCGGCAGGTGCAGAGGAGGCGGGGAGACAGAGAGTTGCCACCGCCCAATGCACAGAAACTGCAGCTCTGAGATGCCTCAACTCATTCTCCGTTGCAGCTTATGATCTCCATTCTCCATCAGTTACACAGCGGCTGCTAATGCTGTTAAATTTTATGAGCCATTAGTTTCGAATTTGTCATTTTGTAAATTTATCAAGCTGCTCGAGACTGAAGAGCAGAGCTTGAACATGCAGCAGGTGAGAGAGGCACACCGCTTTCGAGTGCCCCAGTGCCCCAGACTGCCCAAGAGCTGAGAGGTCAGTGAGCAGTGCTTTGCAAAGATGCTCAATACGGAAGCACAATGAGCTGCTCAGAGCCTCTGCAGTTAAGGGGCAGGCAGTTTTAACTGATGCAGAATGAGGTGAGGCTGAGCTCGCAGCCTCCAACAGCAGGTATTTGAATGGATTTTGTCCTTCTGAGACACAGCAGTGCTCAGCAGCTGCTAAGCAAAAAATGCAGCTCATGGCAGCGCATTGCAGCACTGCACCGGAGCCCCTGCGCACTGGAGGGTTGGCTCAAGCTGGGGGGGGGGGTAGTCACCCTCCCTCTAAGCAGCCCTCCAGTGGGTTTGCGACCAGCTGCACTTTTGGCTTCTTTAGCTTTCTAGAAACTGGAGAAAACTAATGTTATTGGGCGAAGACTGGGGGTCCAAGCTGGGATCTGATTGAGAATAGAGAAGCTGAGCAGGGATCTGATGGAGAATAGAGAAGCTGAGCTGGGATCTGATAGAGAATAGAGAAGCTGAGCTGGCATCTGATGGAGAATAGAGAAGCTGAGCAGGGATCTGATGGAGAATAGAGAAGCTGAGCTGGGATGTGATGGAGAATGGAGAAGCTGAGCTGGGATGTGATGGAGAATAGAGAAGCTGAGCTGGGATCTGATGGAAAATGGAGAAGCTGAGCTGGGATCTGATAGAGAATAGAGAAGCTGAGCTGGCATCTGATGGAGAATAGAGAAGCTGAGCTGGGATCTGATGGAGAATAGAGAAGCTGAGCTGGGATGTGATGGAGAATGGAGAAGCTGAGCTGGCATCTGATGGAGAATAGAGAAGCTGAGCTGGGATCTGATGGAGAATAGAGAAGCTGAGCTGGGATGTGATGGAGAATAGAGAAGCTGAGCTGGGATCTGATGGAGAATAGAGAAGCTGAGCTGGGATGTGATGGAGAATAGAAAAGCTGAGCTGGGATGTGATGGAGAATGGAGAAGCTGAGCTGGGATCTGATGGAGAATAGAGAAGCTGAGCTGGGATCTGATGGAGAATAGAGAAGCTGAGCTAGGGTCTGATGGAGAATAGAGAAGCTGAGCTGGGATGTGATGGAGAATAGAGAAGCTGAGCTGGGATCTGATGGAGAATAGAGAAGCTGAGCTAGGATCTGATGGAGAATAGAGAAGCTGAGCTGGGATGTGATGGAGAATGGAGAAGCTGAGCTGGGATCTGATGGAGAATAGAGAAGCTGAGCTGGGATCTGATGGAGAATAGAGAAGCTGAGCTAGGATCTGATGGAGAATAGAGAAGCTGAGCTGGGATGTGATGGAGAATAGAGAAGCTGAGCTGGGATCTGATGGAGAATAGAGAAGCTGAGCTAGGATCTGATGGAGAATAGAGAAGCTGAGCTGGGATGTGATGGAGAATGGAGAAGCTGAGCTGGCATCTGATGGAGAATAGAGAAGCTGAGCTGGCATCTGATGGAGAATAGAGAAGCTGAGCTGGCATCTGATGGAGAATAGAGAAGCTGAGCTGGGATGTGATGGAGAATGGAGAAGCTGAGCTGGCATCTGATGGAGAATAGAGAAGCTGAGCTGGGATCTGATGGAGAATAGAGAAGCTGAGCTGGGATGTGATGGAGAATAGAGAAGCTGAGCTGGGATCTGATGGAGAATAGAGAAGCTGAGCTGGCATCTGATGGAGAATAGAGAAGCTGAGCTGGGATCTGATGGAGAATAGAGAAGCTGAGCTGGCATCTGATGGAGAATAGAGAAGCTGAGCTGGGATCTGATGGAAAATGGAGAAGCTGAGCTGGGATCTGATAGAGAATAGAGAAGCTGAGCTGGGATCTGATAGAGAATAGAGAAGCTGAGCTGGGATCTGATGGAGAATGGAGAAGCTGAGCTGGCATCTGATGGAGAATAGAGAAGCTGAGCTGGGATGTGATGGAGAATAGAGAAGCTGAGCTGGGATCTGATGGAGAATAGAGAAGCTTAGCTGGGATGTGATGGAGAATAGAGAAGCTGAGCTGGCATCTGATGGAGAATAGAGAAGCTGAGCTGGGATCTGATGGAGAATAGAGAAGCTGAGCTGGGATGTGATGGAGAATGGAGAAGCTGAGCTGGCATCTGATGGAGAATAGAGAAGCTGAGCTGGGATCTGATGGAGAATAGAGAAGCTGAGCTGGGATGTGATGGAGAATGGAGAAGCTGAGCTGGCATCTGATGGAGAATAGAGAAGCTGAGCTGGGATGTGATGGAGAATAGAGAAGCTGAGCTGGGATCTGATAGAGAATAGAGAAGCTGAGCTGGGATCTGATGGAGAATAGAGAAGCTGAGCTGGGATCTGATGGAGAATAGAGAAGCTGAGCTGGGATGTGATGGAGAATAGAGAAGCTGAGCTGGGATCTGATAGAGAATAGAGAAGCTGAGCTGGGATCTGATGGAGAATAGAGAAGCTGAGCTGGGATGTGATGGAGAATGGAGAAGCTGAGCTGGCATCTGATGGAGAATAGAGAAGCTGAGCTGGGATCTGATGGAGAATAGAGAAGCTGAGCTGGGATGTGATGGAGAATGGAGAAGCTGAGCTGGGATCTGATGGAGAAGAGAGAAGCTGAGCTGGGATCTGATGGAGAATAGAGAAGCTGAGCTGGGATCTGATGGAGAAGAGAGAAGCTGAGCTGGGATCTGATGGAGAATAGAGAAGCTGAGCTGTCGAGTTGACAATCTCAGCAGTGAAATGTTGAAGTGCCGGTCACCGAATGCAAAAAGCAATAAATAAGACAGGCAGCCGCAGTGCACAGATAAACTGTGTGGAATCCAAAATCAGCCCATATGTGAGTCCCGCACTGTCCTGGACAGGCACCGAGCTGGTGGCTAATGGAACCTGAGCTGGAAAATGCAGAGGCTGCAGGCAGAGTGGATGCTGGATGGGGAATCAGTTGATTTCATTGCTGAGCAGCTTTAGCAGGTGAGCAGCCTATCAAGTGTACTTCTCCATCACGTAAGAGGAGAGTGCAGTGAGCGGTGCTCTGAAGAGTTACTAAGCAACCTTCACAAGCCAAAGGCAGTCCGAAGTGGTGCAGTCAGAGCAATTACACACAGACAAGGCTGAGCCTGAAAATAAGGGGTGAAAGACCCTCGGCAGGCAGCGGAGGGGGCGCGGACAAAAAGAGGGCGCAAGGGAGTGGGGTGGGGTACACAATTTACACGGAGGCCCACGGAACAGGCCCAAGTTTAAAGTAAGCAAGCAACCTCCCCAAGACAAGGGCAGTCCAAAGTGGTGCAGCTGAGATAATAGGTCAATTTTTTTGTTTAGCAGAGCAGAAGGCGGTCAGTACGGAGGCACAATGAGCTGCTCAGAGCCTGTGCAGTGAGGAGGCTGGCACCTCTAAATGATGCAGAATGAGGTGGGTCTGAGCTCGCAGTAGCCACCGTGTCACTGACTCGGACGGTGATACTAAATATGTGAACCAAAAATATTTCTCAGATTTTTACTGTACTACTAGAATGAGTAGCTCATTGATTATGCTGTATAGTTTATTATTACGAGCGTAAAAGTAACAATAAGAGATCATATTAGTGCTGAGGACGCCATGAACTCATGGATAACTTTTTTCTCTAACTAGAGGTTTTAAAATGCATTCTTTAATTTCCTTGGTGTGATTGACAACAGTTAGACAACCAATTAGCAGTGAATTTCGTCCTCCCAATGTTTAGTACGAGTCAAGTCTTAATAAAGAGTTTAAGGAGACAAGCGACATGGCATCCGCATAAATATACTACTTATACCCTTACATGTATATAGAAATGAACATGTCAATGATTTATTAAAGCCTTATAGCTCAAGCTGAAGAAAGATAGGTTAAGAGAATGACTTAAGCTCACTGCACTCTAATGATGCTCAGGAGCACTGGGTCTAGGGTGGAGGTTTTGACTGTTGCTGAGTGCTTGATACCAGTATATTTAAAAAACGTCAGTCTATGCCTCTGGGAGTTTCTTAGAACGGCTAATCTATTAGTTTGAAAACGTTTGAAAACTGCAGCATTTTTCCATATTGAGTTAAAACAAAATTGCTAGTATAACGGATGCGATAGTTAGTGATAAAAAGTTCCTATATAACTAGCTAAAGCATATGCTGCAAAATTGATGCGACCTGGAGGTTGGATTCTGTGTTGTTTTACGCCGCTCCGCATCATGCAGGTGTACACTCTTGCTCCTGCCCCTGGCTGCATGCTGCGGGCCTGAGCTGAAGCAGAGAGTAAGCGAAGTAAGCAGAGTGGATGCCACCACCTCCCAATGGTTGAAATTAAAAAGCGGATTCAATATGGAATGCAGCTATCACTGCACAGCGCACGGTTGTTGTTTTTAATAGATGCAATATTAATGGCCTCCCAAACCCCACTCAACTTGAGTAGGGGTTCCTAAGCCTCACTTCCGGACACTGATAAAGCCGTGTCCAGTAACTGTGGGACAGAGAAAAAGGAGGGTGGGGAGTTTTGTCCCTTGACAACCGTCTGTTTCCCAACACTTAGGGGGCAGCGGATCCCATAATTTAAGAGCCCCCATCTAGAGCTGTGTCGCGGAATATCTCTTATCAGAAAAGTCAACTAGCAAAATCAAATATCTGCCTAGCAACTCCTGCTTGCAATGAAACTGACAACCAAGCAGTCCGAGCTGCTGCAGCTGCTTCTGTGCCAGCTGCTCACGGGTGAGTCTGAATAGAATGCTGCCACCTTGAAGACTCGAAATCGCGCTCACTACTCATAAACACCCCTTTTAGCTGTGGGCACCTCTGCTCCCAGAACCGCCAGTGCTCGCACCTATAATAAGTTGACCAGTGGCTCCATCAGCATCGGCAACTACGTGAGCAGCGAGCTGCTCAACGAGACGGGCCTTCAATCCAATGCTCTCTGCTTGTGGAAGTGCTGGGCAACGTCCTGCGCTGTCGCAATCGTCAAGGAAGCTGAAATCCTCGAATGCCAAATGCTCGTCATCAACACTGTAAGCGAGCCGGGCTTGAGCAACAGCAGCTTTGTTGCCAGGAAGATTCGGCTTGAGCCCGGTGTGAAGATCTGGAAAGCTGACGACTTTGAGCAGCAGGTGCTCAGAGGCACTGACAGCGGCCGCCTACTCGGTGAGTTTGCAAAAATGACGAATGAAGTCTGATCATATCGTATGCAAGGTACCAACTAACAAGCAGTGAAGCAGACGGCTTGACTTGATTTTTAATGGCCATCGCTTATTAACTCATTGTGATCTAATTAAGCTTTCAACTTGACATGGTAAACTGTTTAGCCAGTCTTGCCGCAAGGTCACTTGAAGGCCCTCGAGCGAACAAGGGTTGTATTTCGATAGTTCGTAGGTCCAATAGGGGCATCTCATCACGGGGCACCGCATCCAGGTTCGATACAGAGCCTAGTTCTGCTGTGGACAAGCCAAGCCAAGCAGAGATGCAGAGACGTTATATTTATCTATGGGTTCAACCTTAGAGCCGTGAGTGTACCAATACACTGTTGGGGGCTTGAGAAAGATCGGAAGCTGCTTCAATGGAAATTAAATATATAATCATGGATGTTTAATGTGCATTATAGGGTTATAAAATCCGATTACTTATTTTATTGACATTTTTTGGGCTCATTCTGACTCAGGAAAGCCTAGTCTATGGTTTAAAGTGCTATAATTCCAGGCACATCAAATAATTTGATGGGCTCCAAAATGGAGACCATCAAATGATTTGATGGTCCCTAAATGAAAGCAGTTTGAACCATAGACTAAACAGAACTAGACAGCGTACTTGGATGCAACAAAAAAACTGTTATTTTATACTGTATAACGAAGCAACAAAAAAAACAATTTTCTAGCCAAGCCATGGACAATTGGTAGGGTTATATAGGAAACATATTTAGTTTTTTTCAATAACGAAGCAACAAAAAGACAATTTTCTAGCCAAAGCATAGACAATTGGTAGGGTTATATAGGAAACATATTACGTTTTTTTTCAATAATAGGCAATGCATTAAACGTTTCACAAACTCACTTAAACTGAATTTCGATTTTAGCTCCATCAATGATGATAGACTTGACACCGTGGTCAGTAATAGAAGCGCTGGAATCTCCAGAAGCGACAGGCTCACGTAAAAGTGTTGGATCATCGATACCAAGTTTTTCAGAGTTCCCGGCGGATATTTTTCGCCATTCTCCTTCCTCACCTCAAAAACGAAGAAGTGCAACAGTTCATTGATCTCATTCTTTGTAAGCTCTTCGACAGGCTTAATCACCGCGAGTCCTGACAGACGGCCTTGCATTTGCAGTTGGACACGATTCTCCTTCCACGTCCGGAACACATTCATCGCCCACTTTTCTCTTGCTAGTGTAGACTCAGGTAAGCTCTCTAGCATTCTGCGCTCCAAAGCGGTCTCATCAAGCAACTCACCGAAACGAGAGCTAGGTTTGGTCGGCAGTGTTTTAGCGTTTCCGAGGGGCGGCGGAACTACATTTCCAGCAGGGGCTGGATAAAAAAAATTATAAAAGTTGTCGCTATCAAATTCTTCTTCCATCGCGGTGTGGTTCAAGAGAAAGCTACGAAAGAAAGTAATTCGGATTTCGTCTAGCTAGTACTGTCTTAAATTTATGGAAAATTTGTCTATGGTTCCAATCTGGGGGCTTCGCCCCCACACCCCCAGTCGGGACTTCGCCCCGACACCCCCAGTCGGGTCTTTGCCGACTGGCTGCACCGCATTCGGCCCGGCTCAAGAGAAAGCTACAAAAATAAGTAGCTCGTAATTCGGATTTCATATAAAAAGAAATGTCACCAGGCCATTAGGAGCCAATTAAGTGCAAGCTGAGTTCCAAAAAGGCACACCACAACAGGTTCGAGATTCATTCCAGTGCTTCCAGTATGCGAGAGATAACACGCCCATTAGAACTGACGCGACTTTGGGATGGATGAAATAGGCTAACAAAATGACTAAATACTCGTAAAGAATCCACAAGTCCGCACTAAAACTCGCCGCTTAGCTCCATCGAGCCTCTGAAAGCGGCGACCAATTTCAAACTATATCTGTCTCTAGCAGCTTCTAAACGCAAATGAATTGAAGCATAGAAACTAATCTATCATTCATTCCACAGAGTACCTAGCTTCTAGAAACGTGACTCACAAGCGGGTCCACATTCCCAACAACTCGGTGAAGATCTTCGCTGAATTTCTTCTACACCAGCCAGCTGTCTCATCGCTCGTTGGCTGCGTTGACAAGTGCAGCGAGGTGCCGGCCTGTCGCGGGATTGTGTTCAACTCCAGCAACTGCTCTCTGCTCACCGACTACCCGCTGTGCCGCTGGTTTGAGCAGCCTCCGGGCAGCTCTGAGCTGGCCGTCTATGTGAGTGTTAAGAAAGCGATTCTCGACAGGTGCTATCACAATAGGCATTTCTCATAATTGCACATCAAACTTTCAAACGCAGGAGTTCCACACTGTGGCCACTCAGCAGTGCTTCGAGACCGTCAACCTGCGAGTGTCGGACGCGCTGAGCTTCGACCGGCTCTGGGCCGAGTACAAGACCGGCTTCGGCACTTATCATAGCAACTACTTTGTTGGTGAGACAAAATGCAAATCGGTATTGCTGCAGATCATTACTGCTGAAATCGCGGCCTGTTGATCTATATCTAATGTTTTTTACTTGTGGTCTTAGAGGATTTACCTGTTTTATTATTCTCTTGAAAATTAGCTACTAGTTTACTGGTAGATTCGCTTTTAGTCTGGACCTTAAGACTACTTAACGCATCGAATTAACGCGTACTCGTATAATCAAATGTTACATGCGAAATTGGCGAGAGGTTGTTGAAAGGCAAATTTAATGAATACATTTTATAGTTCAACAGGCGAGACTGCTGGGGGAGCCACTAGTTACGATGAATTCTGACATCTTAACTTTTTGTGTGGAGTGTGTCGTTTTATTCGACCAGATGGCCTCTTATAGGAGTTGCTCGAATTGCCTACATTTTGGAAGATAAGCGCGCTGACGTTAGTTGAGCCGTCTCTGCTCTAGGTGGCTTACTTGTATGGAGTCAGTATAAAGTGATCCTGGGAGTCTTAATGCTCCAGGAGCTTGGTATCCGAAAGTGCCACCCGTGAGGCAGGAGCCCCGGAAGTTGTTACCCTTCTAGTGGGACCCATAGGGAATTCAGTGCTCCTAGGCCGGGAAGATGTGTTCAGCTGTTCGCTGTCTCCATTAATAAATGGATTTCGGTGGCTGCTTGCTGTACCCTGCCTGAGTTCCGCCATCGGGTCTGGGCGGGCCAAGCCAAATGCAAGTTGCAGTCTTTTTAGTAGACCTTGCTAACACCAGTCTACTAGTCTCCCGAGGCTCCTTTGCTCGAGGATACAGTTACGCAAACGCCGTAGATAGAGCCGAGATGTTAACAAAGCGTGAGCGACAGCTACTACCAGTAACTACTAACTACTGTTTAAGTACTAGCAGTAATCCTCTTTTTATACTATTTCTTTCTTACCAGTTCCCATCAAAGACTACTTAAGAAGACTTCATAAACGATACTCGAGTCGTCCTCGGTTTCCAAATTTGCAACCTCGGCTGAAAGCAAGGGTTCTTTCAATCAAAGCAAAACAGCCCCTCAGGCTATGTATAGTCATGCCCCACCACACTACTGGTTAGGACATTAAGATCAAACAATTGCATGGCTTGAACAATTTCTTTTGCTGCGCGCTGGCTGTGCCTTTGCTTGGGTGTTAATAGCAAGCAAAATAGCTAGCCCGCTTATTTATAAGTGATGAAAAAATTTCTTTTAAATGCAAATCTCGTAACGCCAGGCCTCGAGTGGCTGCACAACCGGACCAGCGCTCAGCCCAACAACAACCGGTTCCGCGTCGACCTGCTGTATTGGAACGACACCTACATCTACGCCTACTACCTGAACGTGCTCATTCTGGCCGAGAGCACCAACTACATGCTGTCTAACTTTACATTCGCAGCTGCTGGTGGCCTCGAAGACTGTCTGGTTAAAGAGTCGAACAGGCAGTTCGTCACCCGCGATCGCGGATCGAGCAACTGCATACAAAGCTGTGCAGTTCAATACGAGCAGCCTCACTGGCACGGTTGCTGCCACGACTCCGGTCTGTTCGGCAAGTACTTCAACTACCCGACGGCGCTGAATGTACCAGTTGCAGACCGAGCCAAGGGCATCGTCTGGGCTTGCAATGCTCCCAAGAACATCACCGATGGATGGTACTACAGCTTCAAGCAGCTGGAGATGCTCATGCTCACCTGAATTCTTTTTAACTACATCGACCCAGTTAAGGCATGCAGTTTTGCGTGTGCTGCAAATATATTATTTTTCAGATTTCTTTTTTCGCGCGATCACCTGTTGGATATCCTTCTGTCCCGAGTTCCGTCTGTTTGCTTTTTTCTTCTCCTTAACTTCCTTTACTTTGCTGCCAATTTTCAGTTTCAGCCTTTTTATAAGTCTAGTCAATCAGACCTGTCTGTTTAACCCCTGTCTAGATTATATTCTTGATAAAAATTTGATTACTATTGTTGATCCAGTGACTGCTATTTAGGCTTTTTTGTACAAATTTATTTTCCATTCCATTTTATATTCGCACGATGACAAATGGTAATTCACTAATTAGTTACAGATTCCGTAGACACCCAAGTGTGGGTCAGCTTCTTAAACTTCTATTCTGTGTGAGTTCCTGCGCCTTGCTGCAGCTGAGGACTCCATCCAGTTTGCCCTTGAGTCGCTGGCCTTAATGATGGCTATCAACCTGATGATTGTACTCTTACCGCACATCATTCTTTCCGTGTGTCAATAAAGTCAGCCTGACAGCATCACCGAACCATCAACAATTAACTACCGTATTTGCTTTCGGCGTGTCGAGGTTTTCAGGTGTCTTACTCTAAATTCCCTCTGAGATATTGAATTACTTGCATATTTCATAATCATTCATTCATATGTGTCATTCATAATGATTATTTTCTATTTAGTCCTTTCCACACAGTTCTAGACATTTTCTCGTCAACTTTGTATCCCTAAATATACGAATTTGAGCTATCACTGAGGTCTGCTATTTTCTCAAACTGCCTTATTGGTCTCAGGCATATGCGGCATTGTCGTGGACCCTAATCGGCTTTTTTACCTAACCTAAACAAAAGTCATGGGTCCATCACTGATAACTGGCTATTCTTTATCGGCGACTCAGTGGGTCAAAAAGATCAACTCGGGCCTGGAGGTCATGCTGATACTAATTAACAAATTAGGCGAGAGTGAACAAGATCATTAATATCATCTTTGTTTGGGTGCCTTGTTTGAGCATGGATTTTAAGGAGGTAGGGTCTAGTGGTATTGTCTTCCATCATTCTCAGTAACTCTCGTGCCAGGTGTGCAGTCAGATTGGACTCTCAAAGGCCTAAAAGAGTCCTGACTCTATCGATTACTTTAGCGAAATTATATTGTAGAACAAAGCCAAGTCTTAAGGGATCCTGAGCCAAGATAGAAAAGACAAAGAAGTATTCCAACGACTCCTCACCCAAGAGAGCAGATTAAGCGCTTCGCTCCGTTTATAATATTTTCAAAACATTTCTACTTCGAAGCGGAGAGAAGCGCCTTCACAACGGTGGCAGAGTGAGGATTTTTTCCCATTCGTTGAATTAGATGCGGTTCTCCCCCTTCTAAGGAGGAGACTGTGGAGGCATCTGTCCTACACAGTACTCTCAGTGTCTTACCATCAAGCAGTTACATTTTGTTTATTTTCACGGAGTGTCCAGGCTCTCTAGGTTGTTCTCCGCGGGCCTGCCCTCCGATCCGGTTCTGGGCGGTTACCTCCGGGTCGGGCTGGCTGGCTGATATAGGGGGATGAGCTCATTACTCATGTTAGCGACCGTTTGCTCTTCCCTGTGCTATTTTAATCCTCAAGTTGCTCTGGGGCTCTCTAATTTCCATTCCGATTTCTAACTCTTATAATAGATTAAACTATGTACAGTGTAAATAATACGCATAAAACTTGATATTTTTACCACGTTAATACAAGAACTTTGTTCTGTCACTGGACGCAGTGTTAGCAGCTATAGGTGGTACCGCCGGGATGCCAGGGGTGGATTTCATGAAGCCACTTGTCAGACAAATTACAAGTGACAAGTGACAATTTGTCAAGCGCTATCCTGATAAGTGACAATTTGTCAAGCGCTATCCTGATAAGTGACAATTTGTCAAGCGCTATCCTGACAAGTGACAATTTGTCAAGCGCTATCCTGACAAGTGACAATTTGTCAAGCGCTATCCTGACAAGTGACAATTTGTCAAGCGCTATCCTGACAAGTGACAATTTGTCAAGCGCTATCCTGATAAGTGACAATTTGTCAAGCGCTATCCTGACAAGTGACAATTTGTCAAGCGCTATCCTGATAAGTGACAATTTGTCAAGCGCTATCCTGACAAGTGACAATTTGTCAAGCGCTATCCTGATAAGTGACAATTTGTCAAGCGCTATCCTGACAAGTGACAATTTGTCAAGCGCTATCCTGACAAGTGAAAATTTTCAAGCGTTTTGTAAAAGTTTCATGAAACAGAAATAACTGAAATTTGTCACTTGTCACTTGTCAAATTCTCACTTGTCGCTTGTAGTTTTCTCATGAAATCTGCCCCAGGTGCGCGGCTCTGTCACCCGTCTTGTCAGATACCTTTCAAGCTCACACCAAGCTTGAATGATTACAAGAAACCTTCTTTTGAGCTACTAATCGAGTTCAAGAACAAAATGAAACTATTTAAAATATTCTTTAACGCAGAAACCAGAATATATTGGGCAGGTATCAATCCGTTTGAATTTTATTAGAATTGAACAGTCGTTTCAGTGGAGAAAGAAACGCGTGTGTTATCAATAAGACGGTGACAGGTGTGTGTACCATTCCACAAATGAGTTATAGCCAACTGGATCTTCGATGCTTTGTTTCCAGAGATTTTCGGGTGTCATACGAGTTTCTACAGTCAGTACAGTCTATATCTATGATTTACGAGTACATGTATCTATGCGTATAGCTGTTCAACATTAAAATGTATTTCTATTGTACTTTTGTGCAGAAGACAAGAATGAGACAATCATAGTTGGCAACAAGAAGCCATTATTATTTAACAACGCACAGAGTTCATGTCGAAGCCACCAACCGAAAGTAAAATCATGGTCAACACGACGGGAATCCAGCACCAGGAGAAGCAATCAAAATTAAAGAAAATGCTAGGATGCTAGCGAGGGAGTGGTAGAAGCGTTAAAATTTACATGGAGAAAAAGCGACGTAGTAGTAATTTTTGAGTTGGAAATTTTGAATTGCAGTTTTTTGACAATCATATTTAGGCTGCCTCTAGTAAACCTTCCGATGCTGCTCTGGCTTACGCCATCCAACCACTGAAGCTGAATGAACCGCCTTGCATCCTTGCAGCTGCACCAACGCGTCCAAGAGAGCGCCTTTGAACGGATTGAAGCTGCTCTACCGCCCGCCACCCGAACTGACAGGCAGAGTTCACTCTAGCCAAGTGATATGAGCAGGATACTGTAGGGTGAAGGTAAAGACACAAAGCTACTTTAGTGGCCTTTAAAAACACTTCAATAATTCCGAGGCTCACTCCTCACGGCAAGTATGGGTCGCTTTGTAAATCAGCCATTAGATTTATTGCGGGGCAAATGAACTTTTTTTCTAACAACTCATGTCTTTAGTCACAAGGTAAAGTCCTCAAGCATCGCTTTCTCTGTGCTCCAAAATGTTTTAGCGACTGTCATGATATCATCGGCATTGAATTGCCTAATCTAAACGGATACAGAAATCAGGGGAGAATGTTTAACTGTGGGTTTTAGGGTAAACAGCTGCATTTTTAAATACAGCAAACTGTGTGCCTATGTTTGCATATGCATATGTTTGATCCCGGACTCGAGTGCGTGACTCACGGATGCTTGACTCACTTTAAGTACTCTTAAAATATTTATGCACTATTAACGCATCGGATCAACTATTGAATTTCTTCGAACTCCAAAATATAAAGAAGTTCCTCTCGGCTCTTCAGCTATTAATATAAACTATGTTGCCCCTTCGCTAGCAGAAATTCGCTGGGACATTTAGTGTATACATGCAGCCGAGCAACTGATCTAAAATTTCTCGAATTCAATAACGTCCGCTCAGACGCCGCCAGGGGGGGAGTTGCCGGTGTGACTTCTACGAGGTTAAAGAGACTCGGCGCTACGAGTCCTCAGACGCCAGGCATGAGCACCTGTGTCTGATGAACGAAAGACTGCGTAGCCTTAAAACCAGATCGCTCACTTGGAGCAGAAATGCGAGCAAATCCGACAAGAATTGCATCAAGAGTTCCCACAAAAACTATCGGAACCAGCTGGAACTCAAAGAACGAAAGCAGAGGCTGCATCATCTCGAGGAGCCTCACTATGAGTGCGTGATCTCCGTGTGGGAACTGAGCATCCCGGTACTGGTGACTGCGGACCCCGGCTGGCACAGCTGCCGCAAGCAGGAGTTCGTGTAAAGCATGGACATCCAGGCCCGCCTATTTGAGTTTCCGACCGGCGCCGCATGACGGAACTCTGCGTTGGTCGTTCCGGTCGACTGTCTGGGTCGATGTTTTTCCTCCGTACGGCCGCCGGCAGCTTCCAGAACCGATCTCAGCGATTCTGCTTCCAAACTAACTTCCGGCTGATCAGCTGCGGATGCTGAGGAGACACGGGACTGCTGATGATGGGGAACGGGAGTCGATGGAGTTTGGGGTTCCGGCTAGGATCAGCCTGGACGTTCCAGTTCCATTTCTCCCCCTCTGCCCTTCCAGTTCTCCCCCTCTGCCCTTCCAGTTCTCCCCCTCTGCCCTTCCAGTTCTCCCCCTCTGCCCTTCCAGTTCTCCCCCTCTGCCCTTCCAGTTCTCCCCCTCTGCCCTTCCAGTTCTCCCCCTCTGCCCTTCCAGTTCTCCCCCTCTGCCCTTCCAGTTCTCCCCCTCTGCCCTTCCAGTTCTCCCCTTCTGCCCTTCCAGTTCTCCCCTCTGCCCTTCCAGTTGTCCCTCTACCCTTTTAGTTACCTACACTGACACCGCTCTCTCCTCTCACCACTGCTCTATCCTCTGCTGAGCCTGTCAAACTTAATGAAAATTCAACACACGATTTCGAATGCGCCGAGAATAGGCTTCACTATATATTTATATTTAATTATCTAGTTGAAAAACTCCTAGTAATCTAAATAAGTACTAGTAATCTAAATAAGGCAATAAAGATGAATCTATTATTAGGCACATACTTGCAATATATACTACGAGCACCTGGGCCAATACTGTATGTCGCAAAATTGTATAGGATAAGGGATAAATATAAAGAGTGCCCGGAAAACCATGCTTAATTATTTCTTATAAAGCGTGATGCAACTCTCATACAATTTCAGGGCACAATGACCCGGTCAAAGCCATAGACAAAAAGAGCATCCCGCCAATGGGCATAAAAATTGTTCAAAATCTGATTACTCTTATTTGTGTACAGAGCACAAGTTTGACTGGAGTAACAATTAGAACAGTTTTTATGGCGCAATCTATGACAGAAATTTATGGTAAAATATAAGTGTATCGAATTGGTGTTTAGAAACCAATTATCAAAAAACCATTGAATTTTTGGATTTTTGCGTTTCAGAGAATTAAAAAGTACTTAATTTACTTTACATGAAACATGAGTCTGCTTAAAACAAGGAAAGAGCCCTTGAAACAAAAGACGAGGGAGCGGAAAGGAGAGGGAAAGAGTTAGAGTAGCAAAAATTTCATACAAATACGGCGCTTGTTGATTTAGTTATTGTCGCTGCTACTGTTGTTGTGGCGTCGTCGTTGATATTGTTGATATTGTTGATATCGTTATTGTTGGTATAGATTTTTGTTGTTGTTTTGTTGTTTTAGTTGTTTTTGTTTTTTGTTTTTTTGTTGTTGTTGTTTCAGATGAGTGTCAATCCAGCTACCATGCTGGATTGCCTCCGTCTCCTCCAAGCTGTCGTCAGAATCTTCATCGCCCTCCGAGTTTGAGCCTGAATCGCTAATTCTAAATGAATCTCTTGGCAACCATTTTGCAAAAGCTTCTTCCAGTGTTGCTTTGCACTCACACTCCAGATCTCCCAAGAACACTCGGTTTTCATCGACGATCATTGACTGTTGGACTGTGATTCGCCGGAGCGGCTGCAGAGCGCAGTGCCGACAGTCGCAGTTGTGCAGCAGCACGTTTTTACCCTCCGACTGCCTCACGAATTTTGCAGTTTTGCAGTCTCGCTTCGAGTTCCAGACATCGCTGCTTCTCGGGCTTTCAAAGTGTTTGCCGGTAGAAAACTTGACACTTTTTACAGAAACACTCGTTTTTATGGTTCCATTATGCACAGCGAAATCGAACTTTTGCTCCAGGCAGCTGTACTTGAAGTCTTTACCGATGTACCCCTTCTCAAAGCACATGCCGTTCAGGGCCACGTATTCTCCAGTTAAGGCAGCAAAATTATTTTGGTTGTTGAGGCTGCTCCTGAGAAACATCTCAAGGAAGCAAGGAATTTCAATTGCTGATGTAGCGGCAGCTGGGGGGCACCGATATGAGAAAAACTGGATATCTGAGACGGTCAGGTAAAGGATGGCCGACTTAAATCCCTCCATGTAGCTTACCGGTATGTCTACTGACACACCTTCGTTCATCCAGGTGCACAGACATCGCTCACTCATATCTGCCGATATTTGGCCCTCTTTTTTTCTAATTATTGGCCTCCCGAATACTCTGCGCTCTTCACCTTGGTCTACTGACGTCACAGACCTAAAAAGTGTTACCAGCCTCTCATGAAACTCAAAAAATGGTTCTCCTGTATTCGTCTCGTAGGTGAGGACGACCATCAAGGCGAGACTGCGTTTTAGCTTTGGGTCGTTTCGCAGCTGGTCGATTTGCATCAGGTCTTCGATCTCGGAGACGGCACTTTCAGTCAGTTTTTGCTCAAATAGTTTATAGTTGTCACGGTCCATCTGCAAGAGAAGTTTGAATGTTCAGTTTACATTATGTTCTTTTTGAATTGAAGTCTCCGAACAATCACGCAATAATCAGTGTAATCACTTTTTTGTTATGTACCAGCGTAAAGACTCATAATGATTTCTAAATAGCATTTAAATTATTAGTAAGTTCCACTCACCATACAGCTTACAGAAAAAGTTTGTATCAAAAGCTATGCTAATTCGACTAGCGTTTAAAGACCAGTAGAATTTTTTTGTTTTTTTCGTTTTCGTCTCTGGTGGCAAAGCTTCACATTTTGTGTAGAAATGTGTTCACATTTCTATTTTCTTCGTTTTCTCGTCTCGCCTCGGGCGTCTTACCTGTACAGAGCAAACAAAACTTTAAGGACTGCGGGTTTCAGGCTTCGTCTGAGGGTAGGAAACCAATTTTTCACCTTCTATCCATCTGCTTTTACGGGCATGAACCTGCAAAGTGGCTGCATTGCATTGCAACTGTACAACTGTTGTCAGGGCTTTATCTCTGACTGTCTGGCACAACCCTTTCTTCTCAGTCTTCACAACTCGAGTTATGCACAGATTTTCTCAAATTGTATAAAAGAGGCTATTGTTCTCACAGTAGCCATAAAGGTATCTCAAACGAAGCTTAAGTATTAAAGAGAGCCCTTTTTACAGCCAACAAAAGCAGGCAAGAAAATAACTAAATAGCTGGGTATCCAGCTGCATATCCGAAGACAGTATGGACCTACTGCAATCCGAGAGCGTCCGGCAAACCGTGCTCACCCTGTGCGATATTCTGGGATCTTCTCAGTCAAAGCGTAACAAAATAACCAGATCTGAGGCATGCCCAATTCTGAGGCTGACACCTCCAACGACTTCCGACAGCCAAGACGCCAACTGTGAGATCTTGATTGCCAGTCTGGAAGCTGAGGATTCTGAAGACACGACCGGATCGGATCAAACTCCATATGCCGTGGTGTCTTCACTGCACTCGGTAAAAGTCACCTTCACGGGCTTACCGAATTTAAGCGAGCGATTCAGTGCAACCTTTCCCCCAGTGCTCGGTGATCTGTGCAGACTTGTATCGCAACTGATTAAAGTGACTGGAGTCAAGCAGCTCAGGATTCAAGTCGATCCAAGCACTGCTGAGCGAATACCCCAATCATCAGTCCAACCGAAGCTGCTAGATAACGTCTCAATCAGGCATTTCCTGTCATCCGCTTTTGTGTTCTGCCATCTACTAAGGGTCCCGGGAGAAACCCGTCTCGAGTCACTTTTGGACTTGAAGGCTGGCGATGCGCTGGTGACGATCGGAGATCAGCCCCAGTGCTCGATGAGAGTCGCTGTGAGTTCCTGCTTAAACGGAGAAGATGAAGCAGTCAATGAAGAGTTGGAGCACTGCATCGCTGAGAGCTCAAAGCGTTCTGCGCCAGTTTATCTGTGCATTCTGTTCAACGAGATCAGAACCTGCGAATGGTACCTGAAGACCAGAAAAGAAGTTGAATGTCAACGTAAGCGGTTGCCCAACCATGACGTGACACGAGTTCAAGTGAAATCGGATTCTGGCCTGAAAATCCGAGTAATTCTATTCGATTTTCAACAAGGAGAATGCTATCAGGACACAGGAGCTCTGCCAGCGGAACAGGTACTAAGCGAGTTCAGCGATGACCAGTTCCTGCGTGCTGCGGTTTCCAAGTGTGAGCAGCTGGCTCAGGAGCACTCGTTTCAGCTGGAGTGCTTCACGGTGCCCTGCCGAAACACCGCTCACATGCTGCAGGCAGCAGCGGAAGTGTAAGACAAAGTTTTGAAAGTGCAATTTTATCATTATCATTGTGGTGACACAATAAACATATATTGATTTCGCGTCCCTTTCAGAGCTCAGGAAGCTCAAAAGCAGAGCGCTGAGGCAGCATCGCCAGCACATGTAAGTGGTCGCAGAGCAGCACAATGCTTTTGTAGTACTTGCTATGAGGGGCTTTCAAGACAGAAAGCCTGAACACACTTCAGGACACACTGCCCCAAAATCGCATTAATTCTGTCTGTACGAGCTACGATTGTATGCAGAAAACTGGAAAAGGTGCTTCCACTTTAGTGGAACATCTTCTACAAGATAAGATGTAGAACTCTCTTGCCAGCGGAACAGGTACTAAGCGAGTTCAGCGATGACCAGTTCCTGCGTGAGGCGATTTCCAAGTGTGAGCAGCTGGCTCAGGAGCACTCGTTTCAGCTGAAGTGCTTCATGTAGAATATCTTCTCTCTTGATACTTTTAATTGCAATGTTTTAGCCGCCATGTCAAACATAAAAGAGCCATCTGACAGGGGGTTGCTAGCCATCTATAAGGATTCTTTGTATCCAGGGATGCTTGATATCTGGGGGATGCTTGCTATCTGGGGGATGCTTGCTATCTGGGAGATGCTTGCTGTCTGGGGTATGCTTGCTATCTGGGAGATGCTTGCTATCTGGGGGATGCTTGCTATCTGGGAGATGCTTGCTATCTGGGGGATGCTTGCTATCTGGGGGATGCTTGCTATCTGGGAGATGCTTGCTATCTGGGGGATGCTTGCTATCTGGGAGATGCTTGCTATCTGGGGGATGCTTGCTATCTGGGGGATGCTTGCTATCTGGGGGATGCTTGCTATCTGGGGGATGCTTGCTATGTGGGGGATGCTTGCTATCTGGGGGATGCTTGCTATCTGGGAGATGCTTGCTATCTGGGGGATGCTTGCTATCTGGGGGATGCTTGCTATCTGGGGGATGCTTGCTATCTGGGGGATGCTTGCTATCTGGGAGATGCTTGCTATCTGGGGGATGCTTGCTATCTGGGGGATGCTTGCTATCTGGGGGATGCTTGCTATCTGGGAGATGCTTGCTATCTGGGGGATGCTTGCTATCTGGGGATGCTTGCTATCTGGGGGATGCTTGCTATCTGGGGGATGCTTGCTATCTGGGAGATGATTGCTATCTGGGATATGCTTGCTATCTGGGGGATGCTTGCTATCTGGGAGATGCTTGCTATCTGGGGGATGCTTGCTATCTGGGGGATGCTTGCTATCTGGGAGATGCTTGCTATCTGGGGGATGCTTGCTATGTGGGGGATGCTTGCTATCTGGGGGATGCTTGCTATCTGGGGGATGCTTGCTATCTGGGGGATGCTTGCTATCTGGGGGATGCTTGCTATCTGGGGGATGCTTGCTATCTGGGAGATGATTGCTATCTGGGATATGCTTGCTATCTGGGGGATGCTTGCTATCTGGGAGATGCTTGCTATCTGGGGGATGCTTGCTATCTGGGGGATGCTTGCTATCTGGGGGATGCTTGCTATCTGGGGGATGCTTGCTATCTGGGAGATGATTGCTATCTGGGGGATGCTTGCTATCTGGGAGATGCTTGCGTGCTGTCTGGGGATGCTTGCTGTCTTAGGATGCTTTCTTTTTAGAGGGAATGTCTGTCTTTTTTTATGAAGGCTTTATTCCGCTGTCTATTTGTTACTTGTAAGAACAAATACTCTATCCAGATGTCCCCCATCGGGGGGCGAAGAATGCTAGTCTCTCTCTAGAGCGAAGATATATAGATCTATATATTTCTATTTAATATTTCAAACTCTGTTGCTGGTCGTCAGATACTTGTAGAAAAACCCTGACCAGTAAAAGAGTGTTGTTTTGAAAATCATAAAATTTTCTGCATTTTGAGACTGAGGAAGGAGTCGAGGTGGATTTTAACGGTGAAAAGTTGACGCTAACGATTCTCATTGAGAGAAATTGTGGAAGTGTAGCTCGTCTAAGTAATGTGATGTTTATTAAGTCTGGCATCACATTACATTACGGCAGAGATTGAGAGCGCGATAGGCAGGTGTTTGTCTCAGGTTAGTGCTTCAGGCTCTTGCTCACCCAATTTGCCCGAGAACTTTAAGTCTAGAATTAGGTCTGATGTTGATAGGTTCATGTCTCAGGCTCAGGGTATCATTGAGAACAAACAAAACAGGCTGTTGCATCAAACCCTTAAAAAGCTGCGTGAGAATGACAAGATCAGGATAGTGGGTTATGATAAAGGATACGGTGTGGCTATCTTAGACGCTGATGCCTACGTTAACAAATTGAATGCCATTCTTTGTGACAATACAAAATTTCAATGTCTTGGCTATTCTCCTGAAGTCAAGATGTCGCACCCGGTTCTTAAATTTGAAAGATCTGTTCAAAGTTTTCTTAAAAATCACATCAAACCCCATGTTGACGCCGAAGTTTTCAAGAGGATCTTGCCCAGTGGTATTCAGCCTAGTCAGATGTACGGATTGTGTAAAGTCCACAAACCGGACAAGCCGTTAAGGCGGATTGTTTCTATGGTTAACACCGCTGAATATGAGCTCGCTAAAAATCTTGACGATCTCATCAAGCCTCACATTGTCCGTGATCATTCGGTTAGATCGAATTGAGAATTTGTTGAAGCTATTAGCCAAATCCAATTAACCGGTAAAGAATTGTTGTTTAGCTACGATGTGACTTTCCTGTTCACTAACATCCCGGTTGAATTTGCGATTGACCTGGCCACTGACCTTGTCTACCAGAATAACCCTCTGACTATTCCTAAGAAAGCTTTTAAAAAGAGGCTTGGTCTTGCGGTCTCTGGCATTTTCATGTTTGAAAACCAATACTACCGCCAAATTGATGGTGTCGCTATGGGGTGTCCTCTTGCCCCTACGCTCGCTGATCTGTGCATGAGCCATTGGGAGACTGAATGGATGAAACTCCCCAATGCCCTACGGTTTTATAAGCGTTATGTTGACGATACTTTTGCTGTTTTTGACACTAAAAAAGACCACGACGAGTTTCTTACTATTATCAATTCCACCCATCCGAACATTAAGTTCACCGTTGAGGGCGGAGGGAAGAATCTCCCGTTTCTTGATACCGAGGTTGACTGTTCTGGACACCGTCCTCTTGTGAAAGTTTACCGTAAACCAACGTTTACTGGGCTGATGTTAAATTTTCATGCTTTATGTCCGACTCACTGGAAATCCGGGTTAGTTAGGTGCCTTCTTCACAGAGCCTACGAGGTGAGCAGTTCTTGGAGTTTATTTCACCAAGAGGTTCATGCCCTGACTAAAATCCTTAGATCTAACGGTTACCCTCTCAGTTTTGTCAGCCGTATTATCAATGCGTTTGTCACTAAGAAAGTTTCTAGCGATGCGAGACCCAGGCAACCGGAGATAAATTCTTGGGACGCTCTGTTGGTTCTCCCATTTTTTGGCAACGCTTCGCTTGACTTCAGGAAAAAAACTTGAGAAAACGTTTAGCAAATGGCTTAAGTGCACCGTTAGGATTGTGTTTCGCACCGAAAAGATCGGTCGCTATGCTAGCAGGCTCAAGTCAGCTGTTCCACTTGCTCTAAGGGCTGGTGTTGTTTACCAATTTCGCTGCTCTGAGGATCAGAGCGTTTCTTACATTGGAAAAACGAAGCGACACCTGCACACTAGAGCTAGGGAACATTGGCTAAAAAGCTCTGCGATTAATGACCATCTGCTTGTTTGTAAAAAATGCTGTGACGGTGAACCGATTCAGCTCTTTAAAGTGCTGGATGGGTGCAAATTTGACCATAAGCTTAAGATTATCGAAGCTTCGTATATCAGAATGCACAAACTCAACCTGAATGTGCAGCTTGCTGGCAATGGGGTGGGGCGTGAGCTAAGAGTACTGTGAGCAGAGCCGTGCCTATTTATTTTTTTTTCTCTCTCTCACTTTGTTGTGTACTTGGCACTTTCTTAATTCTACCGGACTGTTTTGACCCGCCTCTGGACTGTACAGTGATTTTTGCTCAAATATATTGGTGGTGTGATCTTAGGTTGATTGAATTTGCCCTGACGACGTCTTGTGTTTGACGAAACGCGTTGGCTAGAATTAAACAAAGTTTACTTTTTGTGTTTTTGTTGACGTTTATTTTCCTATCATTGAGAGAAAGTGGCATTAAAATTGCCTATCTGCATATCTCCATCAGCGTGCATATTGAATTTCAAATTAATTATAAGATACGGTAAAAACGTATAAAATGCGCTTCGATGTACACGTTTTGCTGAAAGTATCGAAGCTTAGCTACTCTTTGAAAGTCTGAACTTCCGTATAGAGATGGATGTTTAAGTTAGGAAATCTTACAGTAGAAGCCTCAACTTGGATTGTAAATTAAGAGTAGCTGTCATGATCATTAACTATCACTCCATGCCTGATTTACATTTGGAAAGTTAATTTCAACATGAGGTCAGAACTCTTGCATGTACTGGGTGCATGCCTACTTGCACAGGTACTTTTGTTTCAAATGGGGCTTGTGCTGTTTACCTAATATTTAATAAAAAAATATCAACAGGAACCTGGTGAGATACCTGGGTACATTTTTGTTGTAAATTTATTATTTGGTAATTGTCTCCTAACAGTACTTCATTGATAGATTAATTAAATAGCAAAAGAGTAGCGAATATGACGTTGCAAGTCTTTCTATCTACTTCGTAAGTACATTTTTCACAGACTTCTTGGGAATGCACTCGCAATACAGACTCTGCTCTGTACTGAAAGCCCCAGTGACAACTGCTGGCGATATAATTTCACCAAAGCCAGTTAAGGTACCAAGATTTAATGTAAATATGATTCACAATAAACTTTACAGACTCCCGGAGCTCTGCATTTTCTCGCAGCCACCGGAGATGCATCAAAGCTCGCTCAACTCCTTGAAGCCGATCCGTCAGTGCTGCAAGACCCACACAAATCGTTTCCTCATCGCACGGCCCTTCTCTGTGCCGCAGCAGCCTCAGTCGCGGACTTCTCTCAAGGCTCCGAGGCTCATGCCGAGTGTTTCGAAATCCTCATCAGCAGAGGAGCTGATCCGCAAGCTGCGGACAGCCGGAAGCACTCCGTCTGGCACTGCGCCGTCCTCTCCAACAACATTCCTCTGCTAAACACTTTGCTGGCAAACCACAGGGCAGACATCAACAGCGCAGATGGAAGCTGCATGACGCCGTTGCTGCTTGCAGTAGAAGAGGAGAATGCTCCGGTAGCAGAGATGTTGTTGGACAACGGGGCCAACTCTCAGCTCACTGACAAGGCCGGTCAGTCTGCCCTGACCATGGCTGTTTCTGCTGGAAACCTGGAGCTGGTGAAGACTGTTCTGAAGCATGAGCCGGAGATTCTGCGTGACAGCGGTGCTGAGAAATACGCCAGCATCTACTGGTCTGCGTGGAAGCAGGGCTACCAAGACATCTGCTTGCATCTTCTGCAGTGAGTAGAAATATTGTACCTGAACTGGTCAGGCTT
Source organism: Macrostomum lignano (assembly GCA_002269645.1). NCBI lineage: Eukaryota > Metazoa > Platyhelminthes > Macrostomidae > Macrostomum > Macrostomum lignano. The sequence goes on along the minus strand of NIVC01000027.1, from coordinate 848,123 downwards.
AAGGTCTGGGAACCAAACAAGGGGCAGAGCAGCTCAGCGGCAAACGCGTCTGACTCTCGTGCCGCGGCCGTGGTTCGATTCTGCCGCATTCATGTGGGGCTCGTGCACGAATCATTGGTTGGAGGGTTGTCGTGCGGTTTACATCCATGAGGGCCAGCCCTTAAGGCACGATTAGAAAGTCAGGAGCGCTGTGCACCCTGTGTATAAGTGCATGTCTGCGTACATTATTGGCGCGCTCAGGAGTCACCGGATTGAGAAGAAGTCAGCGATGGTTGTGGGATGATGCCGCAGTAGTCATTTAGCCATGGGGCCCCTAGCCGTCCTGCGAATATTCTAAATATTTCACAACAAAAGCACCATTATTACGCTAAAAGTACAATTGGGTGAAATGTGATAGCTGATTATTAGACCTGTTATTTTAAGCCTCTTATGCAAACAAACAAATGGTTCAAACAAACCATTTCAGTACGAAATTTGGGTTGACCGAGCACTCCATTTCGGTAAGAAAACATTTCTTTTTTTCCTGAGAAAACAAGTGAAAACCACACTGCGTCCCCTAAAAAATGTCATAAAATTGTCAGGAAGCAGAGAAGCTGAACTGCCTCATCAGCCAAGCTAGGAAGAAGGAATTTACAAAAACTGTCAGCGAAGAGAACTGCAACTGGAGAGACTGGGAGGGAAGAACTCCCCTCATGGTGGCTGCCAGTGGAGGCTTGCGACCGTCTAGAAAATGCCACCTCAGCTGTGCAGAGCTGCTGCTCCAGCTGGGTGCGGATCTTAACGCCTCGGATCTGGAGGGAAATACGCCTCTGCACTTGGCTGCTGATGCTGGCAACGCGGAAGTCGTTGAGCTTTTCCTCAGAAAAGATGCTTCCCGCGATAAGAGGAACTTTTCGGATGCCACTCCGCTGAAGGTAGCAGAGAGCAAAGGACACTCGGAAGTGGTCGCAGTGCTGGCAAGGGCGCAGACACCGAACGTGAGGTGAGATAAGGGTTTTTACTACCATACAGAATAAAATCTGCTGATGGACGAGCATACGAGTATTAACTTGTAAGATAAAGTCTGGTTGTGAATCACCAGTTGGTAAAAGTTTCCCATCTTTTTGTCGACAAGAAGGAACCCAGGGCTTTTCGTATCAAACTCCTATTAAAATATTCTTATTTTTAAAGTTTAAAATTCTATACGCTGTCGGTGTACATGCGTACTCATTTGTCAAAATTTGCAGGGAGAACTAAACTTTCCGGGAGTTCGGGCATAGAGATTCGTTCCAACGTCCACAAGTCTGTACTCAGCAACAGTCAAAAGTTTCGCCCTCTAAGGGGAGGGCTGACTAAGCGCGCGTGACATAAGCGCGCATGTGTATTTTTTGCAAGTGTAGAAATAAGCCTGCAAAAACCATAGTGACTTTACCTACCGCGAAGGCAATTTTTACGGCTGAGGCCATTTTTACGGCTGAGACATGAGCACTGAGGCCATTTTTACGGCTGAGACATGAGCACTGAGGCAATTTTTGCGGCTGAGACATAAGCACTGAGGCAATTTTTACGGCTGAGACATAAGCGCAGAGGCCATTTTATGACTATTCGCCACAAAGTCACGAAGCCGATGGTCTGGCACAAAGTCAGAAATTTTTTTCAATTAGTAGTAAGTAAAAGGGAGTTCTAGGACAAAATTTTCAAAAAGTCTCTTAGATCAACATCTAATAAAATCTATTCATACATAATGCTCTTACATTTAAAATCAGCTACCTCCATGCAATATCTACAACCGCTCATCTAAGGGCGATAAAAAAGTCAACCACACCTCATCCATAAAACAACCTAAATCCCCCTTAGATCAACATCTACTAAAATCTATTCATACACAATGCGCTTACATTTAAAATCAGCTATCTCATTGCAATATCTACAATTGTTTATCTAAAGGGGTTAAAGTGCAAAACAACTCTCTAGGACGGAAAAAATAAACATCTACTAAAATCTATAATCAGCTACCACAAAATATAAAACTATAAAGCTTAAGAAAACATTCACATCTCGCGACCAACTGACTGCTACATTTTTGACACAAAACACAGCATAACATTCTCTTAATCACAATTGTTAACGCAAACTCTTCACCATTAAAATCCACTCCATCTCCATCCTCTGTTTCAAACTTCAGAGCAATCTCATTAATTTCTTTATTGCTCAGAACAACTCTCTTCACTGGATTGGGTTTCTCTACCAACATCTGACCGCCAGCAACAGAGTTTGAAATATTAAAAAGTACATTTGTACGTTTACCTTTGAAGACCCAATCAAGACTCAAATTACTACGAATTAAAAGAAATAATTATAAGTATCTATCCCCTGTGTGCTTACGGGAAGGGAAATCACATCTGCTGTCACATATTTCCATTTGTAATAGAACTTGTTATTAGCCAGGGTCACATTGGGAACATTCGACCAACCTGTAAAATCATTCAGATAAACATGATAATTTGCCTCAGCATCCAATCGAATAGGCTGCTCCAGATTTTCTATAAACACTCCACTAGATTCAGTAATCCTTCCAGTAACGGTAATCGGAATGCTTTCCTTTGAGTGTGAAACAACGTTATTTAATCTTTCGACAATGGCTTCCATTTTTCTAACCTACTTTTTACTTTATTTTTTAAACATAAACTTTACTGGATGAATTGTTGATCAGGTTTACCTTTATTTTCATCTAAAACGCATAGATAATAAACAGATCACCAGCCGTTGCGGCACCTTGTTCTTTCCGCTCAATATTTGTAACAATATTAACAGGTCTATTGTCTGCAGGCATTTGTCTAGCTGACACGTCAACTCCGAAAGTTGGGTACAACTCTTTATACTGCAGTGCTGTCATGGCGATCCCATTATTCTCTTTTACAGCCAAGTCCGCCAGTTCATTGTAAAATTTACTAATCTTGTTCTCTGGGAACTCTCCATTCTGTGGCAATGCAGGGTATAAATTGTCACTGATCTCATGTTGAATCGATCGAACATTTCCATGTAGATATTTACCTACACTAGTCGTCGTACTCCTCAGAGTGACAATAATGTACCCTGGGTTGCTACAGGAGCCTTCTTTAATGCAAATATTGTGTCTTGAGTCATTGCGCTCATATCTACACATATAAGCTGTATAGGCAACATCAATATCATTCTCAATAGCCTTCAAGTATTCTGCTTTTAGTGCAGTCTTTGGCTCAATGATTTTGTAGCGTTTGTGCCACGGACATTATGAACTCTTAGTGTTTTGCGTATGCACCTTCCCCTTGACTGAATCACTGCGTGTCTGTCTGGTTCCAACATCTCTCTCTGTCTGTCCGTCCGTCTGCGTGTGACTCACCCATTGTCCGTATCTCTCCACTGTCTATGGGCGTCCCAATCATGCCTTCCCTCTGCGAAGCTCGGGGCGTACCCACCCCAAATATACTTCCTTATAGGTGCTTCCACAGACCAATAAGTAAGACTAGACTGCGCATGGAGAGTAAAAAAAGTGTGCCTCTTTCCCAGTTATAAAAATGGCACCCAGCAAACCCCTCTCCGCGGTCGATAGTGGGTAATAAATTTCCCTTCCTAAACCACTCCCACTCGTTTGCTTTTCGGTTCCTACAGGGCACAACAACAACAAAAATATTATCATAGCTTTTTAGACTCGTTTATAAGTATTTTTCAGGAGATTCTTTCTAAATACTATTTTAATTTAATTAAAGCTTGCCTGTATACAAACTTGCAGAATCAAAATAATGAGTTCAACTTACCAGGTATCCACTAGAATAGGCTAAACTACAGATTAAGAAATACCGCTGTTCGTAGAAGCTTTTGTCTCTTTCCTGATTTTCTTCTGAGACATGAAAGGTCTTTCGCCACCTTCATTCAAACCCGCATGTAGAGCAGCGCCATGATGCGAATCAAATGAAATTTGTGGGATTCAATGCCAATGCTGGCAGCCGCGGAATGCAAGTCAAGTTCGGGAAATGCATCAACTGACATGCGCAATCCTGGACAGCCACATCGCTAGAAAATCCGCTGTTATAGTTTGAACGTCGAATGATTGTTTCGGCATGAAGCAAAACTTGCAAGACATTGTTGCTTGGAAAAATCAACCCCCCAGTCCCTTCTTTATTCAGCACATTTTTCATGGTGACAAGAGAGCAGGGCAACCGTGCAGCCGCTGACATTTCAGTGCTGGAAATGAGTGCTGATCTGCACGGGGCGCATTCAATTAATTTAAGCATACTACGGACCACTGCGCCTGCAATGTAATACACAATCGACTGGCATACTTCGCATTTTGATGCATTCACACAATGTTGAATGGAATTAAGGCTTAAACCCAAACTGTTCTGAGCACTTATCTGCTTCCATTAAGGTTTTCCTGCCTCTTGATTGTGACGAAGGCAGACAAGATAATGACAACTGAATAGTGGCATCCTGTTGCTTAACATTGGGACTAGTCGATTGGAGAATTCCACCTCCAGCGTGCACTAGTAACTGTCTAAAGGCTGGGCGAAACTGTCTCGGAGTCGGATTGTGATTCCAGCCATTTCGAAGTCTGACGGCGTTAAAAAATAACTCAAGAAAATCCTGCGACAACTTGTAAGTGCAAAGAAAGAAAAAAGCACAACTTGAAAGCAAATACTTGGCAAGGGCCATAACAGCCTCACAATTCACCATGAAGCCGAGAAAACCTGTTTTCTTTGCAGTTTCAACAATTTTGCGTCCAGACAGATTTTCAAGACTTCCGAGAAGCTTAATCGAGTCAGAAAAGAAGTCAATAGAGTCCGACTGGTTGTCAGCTCTTAGAGCCATTTTGGCCCCGTAATTTACTAGTCGCTTGGAGTTAAAGGCGTCGAACAAGTAATTCATGTGCTCATGCTACAGGGGTCTTGGGGGAGGGAAGTGGTTTCCTTGTTGCTGACACCAATTTGTCGTAGGGTAGACAACGCTGCTACCAATTTGTTGTAGGGGTCGGGGCTTATTGGGGATTTCTTGGGAATGTCTTCGGATTCGGGGGAGAACTGCGCAATTTATACTACTAACAGGAGTAAGCCGTAGGTTGCTCCTGGTGGCGTGGTGTGTCCGAGCGGCAAGACACAAGTTTCTTCTCAGTCCGGGGGATATGGATGGGGGGTTAAAGGGCTTCGCGGTGGATTAGAGTTGCCTGGCGCGCTAGTGGGGAATTCTAGTGCTTAATAGGGAATGCTGGCAGGGAGGGCAGGTTGCTTCATTGGGAATTACGTGGCGGAATTAGGAGTCTAATATTAAGGGAAAATTAGCCGGGACGGCTTGGCAATCACTATGTCTGGGGAAGCGCGGGAAGGGTTTCTTGGGACTATTGTACGTCCGAGAAAGGGGGGGGGGGTTTGAGTGGGTTTGGATCGCTCTGGGGAGCGCTCGAGGGGAAGGGAGTGGCTGTACGCCTTTATCGTACGCTTCTCTAAGAAAAGGAAGGAAAGCTGACGAATCTAAGTTCTATTTTTAGCACAACTGTTCATCTAGTGCTCGAGAACAGGGAAGAAGCTTGCATATACCAAGCCCATCGGAAGGAAGGATCGAAGGATGATTTTCTACCGTATATTTTAGCTCGCTTTTATAGTAATTTTTTGCCATCATGGCGTATGCATTATAACAATAATATTTCGGTTTTAGCACTACAGACATGAATATATATAAAAATAGTGCTCAATGCAAAGTAATTGAATTTATGGAAATAATTGTATAGACTGAATAAGAATATAGGAAAAATAATGCGCGTAAATTACGTAGGCACGAGCTAGGGCTGTTACACTCAATAAAATCTGCCGTCACAAGTACATCATGGTGCTCGAATCCGGCCAAAGCCTGCTGATGTACCCACCGCAGGGAGTCAGCAACTGACTTACTAAAAAGCTGGGATGCCAAATGGACCTTCATCTTTAAATTGGCAAAGTTAATGTGATGCCTGCTTAGTTTATTTCCCATTTTGAGCCCTTGACTCTCCTGAACTTGCTGCAACATTTCCTATCAATATTCCCCCTATTTGGCCAAACTATCGTGCCCATTGATTGCCACTGATTGCGAATCAGCTTCAACATATGAGGCGGATCGAGGAAGGCAGAAACCTGAATGCTTGGGTCACAAGGATGAGGGAACGTGGCGACAATTGAGTCCGGAGAACTAATTTTAGCCCCAAGAAGTTCAATAGCTCGAATGTTGTGCTGCGTTCCATCGCATGTGAACGATGTGGCGAGAACGCCAACCTGATAAAGCCTCTGAATTGATTCTTCTACAACACTAGACAAAAATTCACCATCCACACCATTTACTAGAAAATAACCCAATGGCAACTTCCAATAGTTCTTCAGACCCACAGCCATCACTACCAACGCCGACGTCGCCTCCTGATCACTTGCCTTGCCATCTCCTTTGTCAACATAGCCGAAGAACATGCTTTCATTCGAATTCCATTCAATCATTGATTCCAATGACATCTCATCGGCCACTACATTGCAGTAGTCAAAGGCAGTGCCGTCGTCGGAGCTGCGTCGATGAGAAAGTTCTTGGAAAGCCTGATCACAAAATCCAGGAAAGCATTTAGCGTTTGAAATCCATCTACGAAGAGACGCAGGGTGCGGAAGCTGAAAATACTTTCTGACATATTCATAGGCTTTGGGGCTGTAGAAGTGCAAGGTGGACGCGAATTTTCGCACTTCAGTAGGAAACTTTCTTGTCCGCTTATTGCTTTGAGGCAAAATGCTGCTAATCAAAGAATTCGAGGTCAAAAAATTCAGGCGCGACGCAGCCGCTTCATTCAGAATGCTCTTTTTCCTCAACTCTCCGATTGCCTCCTTCAGGGTTCTCGCTCTTCGCTTAATTTGCCTATGCTTTGAGCGCAATGATCGAATTTTGCGGTACTTGTTTCGAAGAGAACGCTGTAAGATTTCAATAGCTTTCGCACCTTTCTTGGACTTGGCATGAGCCGCTAGAAGCCTATTGTACCTGCGCCTCAGATTTTTCAAAGCTCTTACCTTCGTATTGAAATCTTCCCTGCTTACACAGTTGGCATGAAGGTCTGGCTGAGGAAGATCGTCATTGTTAGTAATGGCTTCCAAATCAGATTTCGTCTCGCTGCCTACTTGAGGCGCCTGAAATATTTCAAAATCAAGTTCTCGAGCGGCCGCGGCTGCTGTGATTGTCTTTCTCTTCTTCTCAGCTGGCTGCAGATGTTCCGGAAACGCAGGAAAGATTGAAGGAACAGCGTGCGGATACAGTCTTCTTCTGGCGTTGGGCAAGAAGCCTTCAAACTGCTCCTTGAAACAAGACTCAGAAAAGTGTTCTGAGCAGACTTTTGAACTTTTTGACGGTTTGAAGTATTTTCGCCTCAGTGCTGCGACCCACTTCTTCTTCGTCTGATCGTCCTTGGGAAAGGAATGGAAGGAGACTCCGGAAGTTGAAGCTGCGCTATTCGTGCAACCAAAAGCACTGCAATAGCTGCCACATTTTCGAGTCTTCGACGGCTTGGAGGAATTAACTTCTTCCATCGCTTGATACAAAGTTGCTTGAATTAAATCGGTTTGATTCTAGTAGGTAGGTAAATTTTGTGTTGTTTTAGCACTGAGAGAATGGCTTATTTGAACGCATATAAAAGGTGGGTTAGAAACCATAATGACCAGTAAAATGCTCTGTACCCACTATCCTGTTCCCCTTCACCTTCACATATTATCGATTTTTTTTGGCAGGAGCAAGGGACCATTTTTTCCACAGCGTTTTTGTCAAAAAAAACACGCCAAGGCAGGGAATGGGGCTTGCGCAGTCTAGATACTTCTTGGTCTGTGGGTGCCTCCCACTCTGCTTGGGAAGGGCACTTCTTTTCCGGTATGTGTCTGCAATCCTCAGTTCAGCAGAGCAAACTAATTCGTGCAACAAGCCAGCCTTTGCCTTCAAAGTTATTACAGGTTTCAATATACAACTCCACACCAGCTAATTTTACCTCCATCTGGTTAGCTCTAGTCCAAAGTCCTCGATCTCGATCATCTCTAGTCAACCTAAATGTGTAGCTAAAGTTGCTTGTCAACCGATTGAAACTACGAGCGTATTACAGAAGCCACTCATAAACCTCAAAGGTGCAAAAATATCTACAGCCCTATGCAGTGAATTCTTAACAGCCTCGGTTGCACCCGCAAGAGCATAGTTGTATCTCTCCTTTCTCTTTTTGTAACCAGGATCATCCACATCCCTTTGTGCTCATTGGGAATAAAGCCAGCTCCACTTCCCAACTGGATGAAATCCGGGTTCTCAATCAAACACTGCGTGTCATAAACAATGCCAAAGTTGGCTATTCTCTCCAAATTTGTGCTTCCATTCGTTCACGCTAAACTCTTTGAACATGTACGCCCAGAAGTTACTGATTAATGCCACATTTGCATTATGCTTATCGTCATTGGCATGAGCAGCATCGTCTCCACCTTTTGTCTTGAATTGGAAAGTCATGTAGAATCCACTTCTTAGACTGTGGACATTGACCAATGACGAGCAACCATTGTATGTGAAAGTCAGCGTTTGACCTGGACCTAGATTAGTTTCATTCTGGTTCTCATGACTAAGAAATCTAACTTGTGACGCTTTGATGGTGCTGTAATCGCTTAAAATTGGTTTGTTAATCTTGTAGAAAACTGGTGTCAGAGGATCGTTTATTTTTTTAGCAAATATTTTAGATGAAAATAAAAATATATATTTAAAATGAAACAGAAATTTTTAATCATATCACTGAACTGGATAAGCTAGCACAAGCGGAGAAACGAGTCACTAACTTAATACTTAATCAACAAAGAGCAGCAGTCGTACAATGAGTTTATTCAAGCAGCCACCGAGTTTCACAAACCTGGATACACAGAAGCAAAGAAAAACATTGACACAGTAAAGGAAACTATAGGTGATATTCAAGAGAGTCAGCTGCAAAATGTTTTGTCTAACATTCCAACTGTCACAACCCCACAGCAACCTCAGCAACCTCAGCAACCTCAGCAACCTCAGCAACCTCAACAACCTCAACAACTAAAAGTGACTGATAACTTTTTTGGTCCAGTAGGGGAGCAAGCAGCCGGCGGGTTTAAATACGTCTTTGGAATTAGCAAATGGCGAGAACAAATCACTAATCAACCAGCGGACTGTCACCTAGAAGTCACAACACAAAGGATATCAGTTATCAAAGGTGTCACGATTATTGGTGTTGAGGCTATGACCCTTAGAAGGGCCGTTTTACGAGAGTTGCCGTAAGTCGTAGTCCCAAAATGAATCGAGTCAAGTCTTGAGAAGCGGATTGTGTAGCGGAGCACTTGGCATACAAGGCAGGTAACTGTCGTAGTTGTTTATTGTTTAAATCAATATTCAAATTTGGTTAACGTTAATACAGAACTTATTGTACTTTTGGGGCACTGGCGGCTGCAACAATGGTTTTGAATTGAAGGTGAATTAGAAATTGTAGTCGAGTGGTAGGCGATTGATGCAGGGCGATGCAACGTGGTGAGTAGCGGCGATGAGCACAGAAGAGGCAGATGCGTAGTGGTGAGATTGGCGTTAGCCGTGGCAGACAGTGGCAGTGTAAACAGGCTGGCCCAGACAGCGGAGCCGTGGCGAGAGATAAGGCGGCAGACAGAAGGCAGGAGAAGGAAAACAAGAGCCGCGAAGAACAGACAAGCACAGAACGAAGGAAAGTGAAAAACCAGCCCGCCGCCAGACGGGGGGGCTAATAAAGAGCGAAAAGGGGGTAGCGCAAACACGGAGAGTTTTCATTGGCTGGCGAGAGAACTTGAAATTATCGATCGTGCCAATTTTATACGGTCGCGAGAGAGGATAGTAAAATATACAGTGAATTAGAAATTGCCACAAAATCGTTGGGCACTACTACAAGTAAACGTCGCAATAAACAAATGGAAAAGTTTAGTTGAAACGGTGAAACTGAAGGGTTGAAACTATAGAGAAACAGCAGTCCAACGGCCCTTTTTGGGACCACCTTAAACTGACAACGTCACAAAAGGTCAAAATTCTAAACGAATCCCCTTCACTCAAAGTTTACTTGACTACATGACCAAAAATCAGAAAAAAATATCCGAGAAGCAGTTAAAGAATTATAGAGATCTGGTTACCTTCGCTTTAGAGAGAGATATAGACATCCTCAAGAACCCGGAAATTCGATTCTTTTTACATGAAAACGGAATATTCTTGAACACGTTTAGAAAATCTAAACACTTTAAACAATGGTTTAATTTGCCGGATCAAGAAGAGGTTATAAATAGGGCTCCTCAAACCCGATGCCAAGGGGCTACATCTCAAACCCGATCCCAAGCGGCTATATCTCAAACCCGATCCCAAGCGGCTATATCTCAAACCCGATCCCAAGCGGCTATATCTCAAACCCGATCCCAAGCGGCTACATCTCAAACCCGATCCCAAGCGGCTATATCTCAAACCCGATCCCAAGCGGCTACATCTCAAACCCGATCCCAAGCGGCTATATCTCAAACCCGATCCCAAGCGGCTATATCTCAAACCCGATCCCAAGCGGCTATATCTCAAACCCGATCCCAATCGGCTATATCTCAAACCCGATCCCAAGCGGCAATATCTCAAACCCGATCCCAAGCGGCTATATCCATGGGTGAATGAATAGAATGGATTGCTATTCTGGCTCTGGCTATTTTCGTTTTTGACTCTTTTGCATCCGGTTCCCCCCCGTGCCTTTTCATTGGTTGATGATTGCCATAGACAATTTTCGGCCTTCGCCCCTTTCTTTCGATGCACAAGCGCTTTCGCTCGTGTTTTGAAATAAAGGGGGAAGACCTACAAGCACGATTCGAGAGTCGATTCGTCTACAATAAAATCAGTTCTTTGCACTTGTGCATCGAAAGAAAGGGGCGAAGGCCGAAAATTGTCTATGGCAATCATCAACCAATGAAAAGGCACGGGGGGAACCGGATTCAAAAGAGTCAAAAACGAAAATAGCCAGAGCCAGAATAGCAATCCATTCTATTCATTCATCCATGGCTATATCTCAAACCCGATCCCAAGCGGCTATATCACAAACCCGATCCCAAGCGGCTACAGCTCAAACTCCTCAAACTCAAACTCAAACTCAAAAGCAACTTACAACCGAAGAAGTAATAGAAGCGAAGTAGAACCAAATAAGATTGCCCAGTACAGAAACCAGCACCCAGATGAGTGGCAGCGTTTGCAACAAATCTATCCAATCTATTAAGCGAATCAGTGATAGAGTATTTACACCCCGACAATCGTCTCCAGGGACTTCATCTTCCGATCTGTCTTTTAAATCACCAACAGGTGATGGCTTGCCAGATGCTTACAAGCGGTTAGCTGTTCTCCTTGGCGCAGCAAAGACCGGCAAAAGGATGAGAATAGAAAATAGTTTGTTCACAACCTAGACAAAATGCTAGAGAGGAAGTACTCGTACATCGATAAAAGAGCAAGAGAACTTTTGCTTTCACGGTTTAACAAAAAATAAATTTCCATTTAAAAAGATCCCAATCATTTTCGAAAAGGACATACTAAAATACTACGATGAAAAGGAACTTGTACTGAAACTACAAGTAAACTTGAAAAATATATTTTATGAGTTAAAAGATGAAAGGATTGGGGCGAGAAACTTAACTGCGAGAAAGAACTGTAAAAGGAAATTAATCTATGGTAAAATCATGGCAAACCGAGCCGCAAATAAAAGTATAACAAAATATCTATATGACTCCCCCCTCCAAATGCGGAGCACGAAGAAAAGAGACCGTAACTGAAGTCAAAGATGGTGGGATGGCTCAACGATCAAAACGAAGTGGGTGGGAATGCAATAAAAAAATGGTTTACGAGAGGTCGAATATTTAGAAATACTGAGAACAGTGAGAAGAATAGTCAGTAAACATTATATATTAGAAGGTTAATAATAAATGTAATCATTATGGCGTCGGAATTGGACTCGGCGCCCGCTAGAGGTCGCTCTAGGAGGTGATGAGTCTACCGTTTCCTCTGGTTTGGCTGCTTTTTCCGGCAGCGAGTTCGCGGCCGGCTTAACAGCATGCTTTGGAGACGACAGTCGCGCCGGCTTGAGGCGATCGATAGAGACAGATTCGGTGTCGCCTGACGGTAGGAAAATAACGAAGAACTTGTCGGCTCGCTGTTTAACGCGATACGGTCCTGAGTACGGCGCCTCGAGCGGCGACCGCACGCGATCGACCCGAACCCAGACGAATTCAGCCATTTCCAGGTCATTGGGTACGTAGCTCCGTGGTTCGTGCGTCTTCGCGTGTGGACTCGGTAACTCTGTCAGCAGTTCCTGCAGCCGTGTCCGGATGTCCGTTGGGGCGAGTGGTTCGGAAGTTAGAACGCGCGGAACCATCGGAAGCTCTCCTGTAACCCTGGTGAACGGTGATACTCCTTGGTCGTCAGGTGCAACGTGCATCGCGAGAAGAGCTACCAGGTAGGTCTGTCAGCCAGTCATTGCCTCGAGCACGTAGCATCGTCTTCAGGGTGCGATGGGCTCGCTCGACCTTGCCATTGGTTTGAGGGTGGTAGGCCGTTGTGCGTAATCGATGAAAACCAATTGATGACGAGACCGAGTGAAAGAATTCTGATTCGAACTGGCGTCCCCAATCAGAGATTACATACAGTGGCACTCCGTAGCGCGAGACCCAGGACGAGACGAATGCATGGGCGACTACTTCCGTGGTTATTGATTCCAGTGGAGTAGCTTCTAGCCAGCCAGTCGAGCGGTCGACCATCGTGAGAAGGTAGCGGGCAGACTGGTGGCCAAAGGTGGTGGCATTAGCTGGTGGAAGTGGTCCCACAATATCGATGTGTACCGCCTCAAAGCGATTTGATGGTAGTGCGAAGGCCTGTTGCGGGGAGACAGTGTGGCGAGTGACTTTACTCCGTTGGCAGTCCTGGCAGTTCCAGCAGTAGGTCTTGATGGACTTGCGCATTCCGGGCCAAAAGTAGCGTTCTGTGATGAGTTTTGCTGTTTTACGGTAGCCGAAATGACCAAGTCGATAGAAGGAAGCAATCACGGCGTCGCGGAGAGACGGCGGAATGATCAGACGAAGATACGGCGTTGACGTCTCACACCAAACGACGACGTCTTTGTCCAGAGAATACGATCGAATATTTGGTGCAGGTGAGAACGACTCCGGTCGTTGTGCTTCAGCGATACTGGGCAAATCAACAGGGAATTGGCTTGATGGGGCAGCGACTACAGCGACTGTTGCTATGTTGGACACGTGATCATTCACTGGGAAGTCAGGCAGTCGAGAAAGGGCATCAGCTATTACGTTGTCTGCACCGCGAATGTATTGGACATCTGCCACGTACTCGGACAAGACGGTCAAGTAGCGCTGATTGCGATCTGATGTAGTGGTGCGATTGGCGTGGAAGGCCTGAGCTAGTGGTTTATGATCGGTGAACAAGGTCACGCTCAGTCCTTCAATGAGGCTGCGGAAGTGCAACACTGCCAGGTACGCCGCGAGTAGTTCTCTGTCGAACGTGCTGTACGTCCTTTGAGATGACGACAACTTCTTGCTGAACATGCCAAGAGGTGACGTTCCGGTTGAAGAGGTTTGATGCAGAACGGCACCAACACAGTCGGCTGAGGCATCAGTGTACAGGTGGTACGCATTACAGCTTGGGTTCGAATGATGCAGCAGTAGTCTCTCTCTGAGAGAGCTTGTTTGATGTTTTCGAAAGATTTCTGATGCTGCTCTGTCCATTGAAAGTTTCCTGCTGACTGTAGTGATGCAGTGAGTAGGTCTTGCAGCGGACAGATGCGTTCAGCGAAGTTGGGAACGAATCGGCGGTAGAAACCGACGACGCCGAGGAAGCGCCGAAGTGCATTCGAATCCGTGGGTGTCGGCCAGTCAGTGATTATTTGGATCTTTTTCTGAAGAGGTCTTATTCCTTCAGGAGTCACGCGATGGCCAAGGAAATCTACCTCGGACTGAAAGAACTCGCACTTCTTCAAATGAACCTGCAGGCCGTGTGTTCTTAGGCGGTTCAAAACTTCTTCCAAATGTGAGTAGTGGTCCTCTCGAGTCTTTGAGAATATCAGGACATCATCGATGTAAGAGATGACGAATGGCAGTCCGTGAAAAACAGAGTCGATGAAGCGTTGAAATGTTTGTGCTGCATTCCTCAAACCAAAGGGCATGCGTGTGTACTCGAACAATCCAAACGGTGTAGTGATGGCGGTTTTGCAAATATCCTCTTCGGCGACTGGAATTTGATGAAAGGCACGAACAAGGTCTAACTTTGAAAACACAGTGCTTCCGTGTAGGTACCGAGTGAAGGTTTGAATATGTAAAACCAGATAGTTGTCCGGCTTTGTTCGTTTGTTCAATTCACGATAGTCACCGCACGGACGCCAGCCAGCTCCCTTGGGTGCCATGTGGAGGGGTGACGCCCAAGCGCTTGAGGAAGGTCTGAGGTAGCCAGCATCGATTAGCTGCTGAAACTCCTGCTTTGCAGCTTGTAGTTTTGCAGGGTGCAGTTGCCGGGGTCGCAAGTGAACCGGTTGTCCACTGCCAGTGTCTAGTCGGTGAACAGTGTCGTGCTTTACCTCTAAAGCTGGCGGAAGGATTGCGCCTTCAACGAAAGAAAAACAATCTGCAAACTTTGTCAACAGCGTACTCGTCCGAGAATCCAGGTTGGGTGGCAGTTCTAGCGACACAGTTAACGGGCCACAATGAACATTTGAAATTGACAAGGTAACAGTAGACAGTCCTGTTTCTGAGTCTCGAACGTGTTTGCGCTGACAGTCGACAACTAACCCATGGTGAGCCAAGAAGTCGTAACCGATGATGGGTTTTACCACCGAGGCCACGAGAAAGGTCCACTGGAAGGCGCGACGCAAACCGCGGATTGAGATATCCAGTAGGACCGACCCGCGAACTGGTATGGCGGCTCTGGTAGCAGTAATTAAACGAACGTTCGTATCTTGAACGAGTGCGTTAACGAGGTGAGGTGGAACAATGAAAACCGAGGCTCCGGTATCCACAAGAAACTTGCTGTAGGTATTGTTGATTTTAACGTCTAACTCCAAACAGGTGGTCGATGGAATCTCGGCACTGCGCACCGCGACCTCGGTCGCAGTGCGACTTAGTTTTCCGGCTGTCGAGAAGGTGATGATGAACGCGACTGAGATGGAGTTTTTTCATTGGGATGCAGCACTCGGATCGGACGCGAGCTGTCCTTGGGAAACTGGCACCAGGGGCGACACGACCGAGCACGGCGGCCATAGTAGAGGTGTGAGCGGCAAACGACGGGGCGTTGGCCAGGCTTAAATGGGTCTGTTCCAGTGGGCTTACCAGCAGGTGCTTGTCGCTGTGGAGCTTGCTCAAAGTGCTTTTGGTGTGCCCGGTCTGCACTGGTCTGCTGAATTGGGCAAACTGTCGCTGGTGATGGAGAGCTAAGGCCTCTGACGACCAACATCGAGTCAGCAATCTCGGAAATTTGCTGGGATGACTGCTGTTGGAATCCCGAAAGTGCGATACGAAGGTCCTGTGGAAGACAGCGCATCAGTGTGGCCTTGAGGAGTTCCTCATCGGGCTGTATCTGGCACTGCTCCATCTTGCTCCGGAGCTTGCGCATGAAAATCGATGGCTTGTCTCCTCCGAGTGCAATACTTCCGAAACCTTCTCCTGCTTGGACTTCTGCAGAGTTGATGTTATCGCTGTTTTCAGTTGTTCGTACTGTTTCGGAGTCTGAGCGGACAAGTGCAGGGCCGCAATATCCTCCGGTAGATGAGAGACTAGGTGGTAAAATTTGGCAGTCTCGTTGGTCACCCTGTTGAGCATAAACTGGGCCTCCAGGGTGAGGAACCATGCTTCCGGGTTGTTGCGATAGAAGGTTGGCAGCTTCAGGTGAGCCAGGGAGACGGTAGCAGTATCGGCGGCGTTTCCTACTGCAGTTGTAACCACTGGTGCGGCTGAACTTGGTGCGGCTTGCGTGGTTGTAGGTGTTGGCGTAGGAGCGGAATTGTTGCTGGCACTGTCCGTCATTGGGTTTGTCTTCTGTGAGTACTGAGTATGCGAGTAATATCTTTATCAGATCCGCCTCACCGGACCAATATGTAGTGAAACTACAAGTAAACTTGAAAAATATATTTTATGAGTTAAAAGATGAAAGGATTGGGGCGAGAAACTTAACTGCGAGAAAGAACTGTACGAGCTAAAAGGAAATTAATCTATGGTAAAATCATGGCAAACCGAGCCGCAAATAAAAGTATAACAAAATATCTATAAACTCAATCTCATGAAAAGGGGATCTGGTCTATTTCATGCAGGTCACTATCCAAGAAAAGAACGCTCTGGAAATGGCCTCGCCGATCTGATCGCACAAGGGGCCCGGATCTTTAAGGTGGTTGGTGAGAACAAAGAAAACATAAAGAATATTGCTGAAGCAGCCAGTAGTGTAGCTGTAAAGACACAAAAAATAAATATTAAATAAAAAAGGACTTTACAAACGACTTCTATCCCCATTGGACACGCAATCAGATAAAATTTGCTCACAACCAGCTAATTCCAGGGTACTTCCGATGCATTTTTGTTGGCTCATCTGGTTCAGGGAAAACCTTCAGAGTTTTTAACATGCTCCTCAGACCTGGATTCTCCGACTATGACACACTACATATTCATTCACCCACTCTGTACCAAGATGAATATAAACTGCTAGTAGCAGGATTGCAAAACAAACTCAACAAGGAAGATATTATTCAGTGCTTTAGACATCAAGAAGACCTCAACAGCAACCCGGAAGTTGTAGCCACTGAATACGCAAAGCACATCCCAGACAATGAAAAGTGGCAAAGCATTAAAGTTTTCACTTATGGAGATCCACAGATAGATCCTAAAACTAAACTCTTACCTCAACCTGATGAACTAGAAAAGGGGAGAAAGCACCTGATTGTCTTCGATGACTGCATGACCGGTCCCCAGAAACAGATAGAAAATTATTTCACCCGGGGTAGACACAATAATTGCAACGTTATTTATATTGCCCAAAACTGGTTTGAATTGCTAAATAAAACGATTCGTGGAAACTGTAATTTGATTCTCCTTTTCCCAACCATACCACAGGATCGACTAAAAAGATTCTTAACGAGGTAATTTCACCATCTCACTAATCAAAGCTTCAAACCCAATTCCCAACCGAACTCTCAAAACGGAAAAATATCACAGGAGGAATTTGTCAACCTGTGCTATGAAAAGTGGAACCAACCCTATCAGTTTGTCATGATTAACAAGGAGAAAAGAATTTTACTTTAATTTTTTATTCTTTTTATTCTTTATTCTTTAGGAACCATGCTGTCTGTAAATTTTGCAGGTGAGTCAACTACAGGCAATGGAACTCTCACAACATCCTTCCTTGACAGGCGCTATATTAACACTGATGAACAGATCCCAGAGATCGGGCTGTAGTGAAACTACAACTTAACTTAGATTTGAATTGCATTTATTTTATGAGTTAACGATGAGAAGGCTTGGGGCGAGAAACTTAACTGCGAGAAAGAACTGTAAAAGGAAATTAGTCTATGGTAATTTAGGACAAACTGAGTTGCAAATAAAGAGTACAACAAAATACCCATAGGGCCAATAAAAAATCGACTAAAACAATTGGAACGGTCGGTACACCAACTGCTCGTAAACATAGAAGATCTCCGATATAAAGTAGCCAAGCAGAAGTTTGAAAGTGATAAGCTTCATATGCAGTTTGTACACGCAACTAATGAACTAAGGTCAGAAATAACTTCGGTAGTCGCGCAAATTAATGGCTTGAGAACAAATTTAGCATCGGCAATTAATCTTCTGAGAAATGCCACTGATAGCCGGATGCATTTTTTGAAGGAAGAGTTTCCACAAACACAGGTAAAGTGAGGAATTTTGAATCTTTAGAATTTAGAATTTAGAATTTAGAATTTAGAATTTAGAATTTAGGAATTTAATTCATCGTAGAACCAATCAACATGTCACAAGCTGATGAAGAGGTTTTTTAATCAGCTACTCATTGCCACATCTGTCAAAAGCAATTAACCCCCAGTGACATAAAAAATCCCAAAGTCGAAGACCACGGCCACTTAACAGGTAAATTTAGGGGTGCTGCACATAACAATTGCAATCTAAAATTAAAATCAAATATTCGGGATTTAACTGTATTTTTCCACAACGGGCGTGGCTATGATTTTCATTTATTGGTTGAAAAAATTGGGGCGATTCCAAACATCAAACTTGATTGCATCGCGGAGAATAAAGAAAAGTTTAAGTGTCTCGGAATTAAACAGAAAACAGGAAAAGTAAAAATAAAAGACTCCTATCAGTTTCTAGGCGCGAGTTTGGATACCTTAAGTAAAAATTTAACTGACAATCAGTGCACTTTTTACTAAAATATTTGCTAGCAAAATGCATAATAACCCTGATGAGACATTTAAACTTTTGAGAAAAAAGGATTTTACCCGTATGAATATGTGAAAGATTATCACGTACATGTATTTGAAAAAGGACTTCTCTCTAAAGAAAATTTTCATTCTCAGCTGACGAACTCTGGAATCTCTGATGATGACTATGAGCATGCAAAGCATGTTTATTATCAATTCAATTGTAAAAAATTTCTTGATTACCACTTAATTTATCTGTTCACTGATGTTTTCCTACTAGCTGATGTGTTTGAAACCTTTAGAGATACCTGGTACATAGCCTACGGCCTTGACCCTGCGCATTTTATTTCTTTGCCTACTGCCAGTTAGGAATCATTGTTAAAAATGAAATGGGATCAAGACCCAGATTGATACATTGAACTATTAACTGATATCGATACGTACAATTTTGCGGCGGAGTGACCCTTGCCTGATCATCGGCTGCAACGGCTGCCGATCGCCTTTGGGCACCGCCTAGCGATGTGACCCGGCTCGCCGCAGCTGAAGCACTTATTGGGTCCCTTCTGACGCCTGTCTCTTCCGGGTGGTCCCGTTCGCACGCTGGCTGTCAGCTGCTGCATCTGCTGCTCCAGCTGGCTCAGCCGTCTGTCATCCACCGACACCGCAGCTGATGAGGCTGTAGTCGCGTGGCTCACCAGCTCAAGCTGCGCAGCTCTGTCGACGACGGCGGCCAGCGAACACGAGTCCGCTTCCTGGTCCTTCAGCAGCGCATCTCTCACGGCAGATGGCAGGAGGCGCATCAGGCGAAACTTCACGTCCTTCTCCCGAGCCGCCACGGAGTCGTCCGGGCGGGCCCGAAGGTGGAGAAGCTTCAGGCTGTAGGCGAGCTCCCTCAGCGACTTGTTGGGCTGTCGCTTTCGCTCTTCAAACTCCTCCATTGCTCTGTAGCAGCTCAGACTGTTGCCGAAGCACTCGATCAGCTTCTCCTTCAGCCTTTCATAGCTGGCTGACACGTCTGCCGGCTGCTCCCAGACGAAGATTTGCGCTTCTCCTGTCACCAGCAGTCACAGCTTCTTTGCCTTCTTCTTGTCGTCCCATTCGCAGTCGTCGGCGAAGTCTTCAAACGTGCTTAGCCACATTCTCACGTTGGAGTCCTTCTAAATATACTAAATCTCTAAGGTTTGTATGCTTGCTTGCTTGAATGTCCATAATCTAAATATACTAAATCTCTTCTAAATATACTTCCTATATACTAAAAATGGTCTGTCTGTGTCTATGTGATCGATTAGAGAAAAAATGGCTGTACCGATTTTGTTCGAACTTGCACTGTTCGATCAGAAATTTTCCCGTGACTGTACATGCATCGTGGCTAAGAAATTTCTTGATGCTAAAGGCATTAAATATTCGAAAAACATGCTTTTTTGCAAAGGTCAAGCAAACTTTTCGACTTGAAATGCATTGTAAGAATGCTAGAGAAAAAACTGACTGGTTGAATTCTGATTCTGAAATAGATTGCATCATAACTGAATTGTAACTCCGACTTGAATTGAAAATGCAGTGTGGAAGCGTAGCACCAGACTTGATTTAGATTGCGTAACCATATTGTTAACTGATACTGACTGACTGAGAAACTGATTATGTCATAACTGCTTCGTGTGATTTACTCTATGCTTGGATTTTAAAGTGTTGAATTATATAAGTGCAAAATTTGATGTTATCAAAACGATGAGAGCTAGCCTAGAGGTGAACAAACTGAACTGTTAAATGCAGCGACGATGGTTCGAATTTTCATAGAGTATAATTTTTTAATTAAAGCTTTTCAACGTCAGGAAAACTAAAAGACTTTTTAAAAAGAATCGTCATGTAAAAAAATCGAAGCAACATGTAAAAAATCATAGAAGCGTCATGTAAACAATCATAGAAGCGTCATGTAAAAAATCATAGAAGCGTCATGTAAACAATCATAGAAGCGTCATGTAAAAAATCATAGAAGCGTCATGTAAACAATCATAGAAGCGTAATTTAAACAATCATAGAAGCGTCATGTAAACAATCATAGAAGCGTCATGTAAAAAATCATAGAAGCGTCATGTAAAAAATCATGGAAGCGTCATGTAAACAATCATAGAAGCGTCATGTAAAAAATCATAGAAGCGTCATGTAAACAATCATAGAAGCGCCATGTAAAAAATCATAGAAGCGTCATGAAACAATCATAGAAGCGTCATGTAAAAAATCATAGAAGCGTCATGTAAAAAGCATAGAAGCGTCATGTAAACAATCATAGAAGCGTCATGTAAACAATCATAGAAGCGTCATGTAAACAATCATAGAAGCGTCATGTAAAAAATCATGGAAGCGTCATGTAAACAATCATAGAAGCGTCATGTAAAAAATCATAGAAGCGTCATGTAAACAATCATAGAAGCGCCATGTAAAAAATCATAGAAGCGTCATGAAACAATCATAGAAGCGTCATGTAAAAAATCATAGAAGCGTCATGTAAAAAGCATAGAAGCGTCATGTAAAAATCATAGAAGCGTCGTATAAACAATCATAGAAGCGTCATGTAAACAATCATAGAAGCGTCATGTAAAAAATCATAGAAGCGTCATGTAAACAATCATAGAAGCGTCATGTAAACAATCATAGAAGCGTCATGTAAACAATCATGGAAGCGTTATGTAAAAAAATCATAGAAGCGTCATGTAAAAAGCATAGAAGCGTCATATAAACAATCATAGAAGCGTCATATAAAAAATCATAGAAGTGTCATGTAAAAATCATAGAAGCGTCATGAAAAAATCATAGGAGCCTCATTTAAAAACTAATGAAAGTGTCATTTAAAAAATTAAGAAGCATCATGGTAGAATAAAAGAAGCGTCATGTCAGACATGAAGGGTGTCATGTAAAAATTAAATGCAGCTATAATGCTGTGCTGGGGAGAAAAACTGAGACGTAAAGGCTCTCAGAGAATAACTGAGATTACGAGGGGGGGGGTTCTGAGATGTCAAAGCAAAAGTCAGAAGCTACTTCAAAGTTCATGTACTTTACTCAATTTTTTTATTGCATTATTTGTTGGCTCGCCACGGGGGGGCGCTGATAGAAGAAGAGTCATGTAAAAAATAAAAGTAGCACTACGTATACATAAAAGAAAAGTCATGTCGAAGTTAAAAGATTCATTTGGGAATTGCTACGATGTCAAAGCTTGGTGGAAATCGTTATAGTGCTGTGATTCTTAAAGAAGGAATCACTAAAATGTCAAGGCTTAGGGGAGAAGAATTGCTGAGATTTCAAGGCTTTAGGTTGGGTTAAAGTTAGGTTTAGGTCAGGTGTGGGTTGAGGGTTATATTTTATCGGATTTCAAGGTTAACAGAATAACAGGGGATTTTTTAGATTTCAAGGTTTATGGGGGCCATCGCTGACATGTTAAGACTTACGGGGGAATATCTGAGATGTCAAGGTTCACGGGGTATAAATGAGATTTCAAGGCTAAAGTCAGAAGCTACATGTAGTTTATTGAAAACTTTTTATTACATTATTTGATGCCTCCTCTGGGGAGGGATCGCTGATAAAAAAAGCGTAATGTAAAAAATAAAATAAGCTTCATGTCGAAGTTAAGAGATTCATTTGGGAATCTCTACGATGTCGAGGCTTGCAGGGAATCGCTATAATGCTGTAGTAGTGCTATAATGACTCTTAGAGAGAATTACTGAAATTTCAATGCTTTAGGGTTAGGTTAGGGTTAGGGTTAGGGTTAGGGTTAGGGTTAGGCTAGGGTTAGGGTTAGAAGGTTGACAGATATTTTTAGATTTCCAAGGCTTATTTGGGGCATTGCTGAGATGTCAAGGGGGGAAGTTGATATGTTAAAGCTTGTGGGGGGGGGAATTACTGACATGTCAAGACTTACAAGGTTTGACAGGAGATTTTTTAAGATTTCAAGGATACATGTAGTTTATTAAAAAAACGTGTATTGCATTTCTTTGGCTCCCCAACGGGGGGCGTAGATTGCTAGTCCTATATACTAAAAATGGTCTGTCTGTGTCTATGTGATCGATTAGAGAAAAAATGGCTGGACCCGGAGTCGTCCGGGCGGGCCCGAAGGTGGAGAAGCTTCAGGCTGTAGGCGAGCTCCCTCAGCGACTTGTTGGGCTGTCGCTTTCGCTCTTCAAACTCCTCCATTGCTCTGTAGCAGCTCAGACTGTTGCCGAAGCACTCGATCAGCTTCTCCTTCAGCCTTTCATAGCTGGCTGACACGTCTGCCGGCTGCTCCCAGACGAAGATTTGCGCTTCTCCTGTCACCAGCAGTCACAGCTTCTTTGCCTTCTTCTTGTCGTCCCATTCGCAGTCGTCGGCGAAGTCTTCAAACGTGCTTAGCCACATTCTCACGTTGGAGTCCTTCTAAATATACTAAATCTCTAAGGTTTGTATGCTTGCTTGCTTGAATGTCCATAATCTAAATATACTAAATCTCTTCTAAATATACTTCCTATATACTAAAAATGGTCTGTCTGTGTCTATGTGATCGATTAGAGAAAAAATGGCTGGACCGATTTTGTTCGAACTTGCACTGTTCGATCAGAAATTTTCCCGTGACTGTACATGCATCGTGGCTAAGAAATTGCTCGATGCTAAAGGCATTAAATATTCGAAAAACATGCTTTTTTGCAAAGGTCAAGCAAACTTTTCGACTTGAAATGTATTGTAGCTCGTAAGAATGCTAGAGAAAAAAACTGACTGGTTGAATTCTGATTCTGAAATAGATTGCATCATAACTGAATTGTAACTTCGACTTGAATTGAAAATGCAGTGTGGAAGCGTAGCACCAGACTTGATTTAAATTGCGTAACCATATTGTTAACTGATACTGACTGACTGAGAAACTGATTATGTCATAACTGCTTCGTGTGATTTACTCTATGCTTGGATTTTCAAGTGTTGAATTATATAAGTGCAGAATTTGATGTTATCAAAACGATGAGAGCTAGCCTAGAGGTGAACAAACTGAACTGCTAAATGCAGCGACGATGGTTCGAATTTTCATAGAATATAATTTTTTTAATTAAAGCTTTTCAACGTCAGGAAAACTAAAAGACTTTTTAAAAAGAATCGTCATGTGAAAATCATAGAAGCGTCATGTAAAAAATCGTAGAAGCGTCATTTAAAAAATCATAGAAGCGTCATGTAAAAAATCGTAGAAGCGTCATTTAAAAAATCATAGAAGCGTCATATAAAAATCATAAATGCGTCATTTAAAGAATCATTGAAGCGTCATGTAAACAATCATAGAAGCGTCATGTAAACAATCATAGAAGCGTCATGTAAAAAATCATAGAAGAGTCATGTAAAATAATCGAAGCGTCATGTAAATAATCATAGAAGCGTCATGTAAACAATCGTAGAAGCGTCATATAAAAATCATAGAAGCGTCATGTAAAAAAATCATACAAGCGTCATGTAAAAAAGTATAGAAGCGTCATGTAAACAATCATAAAAGCGTCATGTAAACAATCGTAGAAGCGTCATATAAAAATCATAGAAGCGTCATGTAAAAAATCGTAGAAGCGTCATTTAAAAATCGCAGAAGCGTTATCTAAAAAAAATCATAGAAGCGTAATTTAAAAAAATCATAGAAGCGTCATGTAAACAATCATAGAAGCGTCATGTAAACAATCATAGAAGCGTCATAAAAACAATCATAGAAGCGTCATGTAAAAAATCATAGAAGCGTCATGTAAACAATCATAGAAGCGTCATTTAAAAAATCATAGAAGCGTCATGTAAAAAATCATAGAAGCGTCATGTAAACAATCATAGAAGCGTCATGTAAACAAACATAGAAGCGTCATAAAAACAATCATAAAAGCGTCATGTAAAAAATCATAGAAGCGTCATGTAAACAATCATAGAAGCGTCATGTAAACAATCATAGAAGCGTCATGTAAAAAATCATAGAAGCGTCATGTAAAAAATCATAGAAGCGTCATTAAAAAATCATAGAAGCGTCATTTAAAAAATCATAGAAGCGTCATGTAAACAATCATAGAAGCGTCATGTAAAAAAGTCATAGAAGCGTCATGTAAACAATCATAGAAGCGTCCTGTAAACAATCATAGAAGCGTCATGTAAAAAATCATAGAAGCGTCATGTAAAAAAATCATACAAGCGTCATGTAAAAAAGTATAGAAGCGTCATGTAAACAATCATAGAAGCGTCATGTAAAAATCATAAAAGCGTCATGTAAAAAATCATAGAAGCGTCATGTAAAAAATCATAGAAGCGTCATTTAAAAAAATCATAGAAGCGACATTTAAAACATCATAGAAGCGTCATGTAAAAATCATAGAAGCGTCATGTAAAAAATCATAGAAACGTCATGTAGAAAAATCATAGAAGCGTCATGTAAACAATCATAGAAGCGACATTTAAAACATCATAGAAGCGTCATGTAAAAAATCATAGAAGCGTCATGTAAAAAAATCATACAAGCGTCATGTAAAAAAGTATAGAAGCGTCATGTAGACAATCATAGAAGCGTCATGTAAAAATAAAAAAAAGGGTCATGTAAAAAATCATAGAAGCGTCATGTAAAAAATCATAGAAGCGTCATGTAAAAAAATCATACAAGCGTCATGTAAAAAAGTATAGAAGCGTCATGTAAACAATCATAGAAGCGTCATGTAAAAATCATAAAAGCGTCATGTAAAAAATCATAGAAGCGTCATGTAAAAAATCATAGAAGCGTCATTTAAAAAATCATAGAAGCGACATTTAAAACATCATAGAAGCGTCATGTAAAAATCATAGAAGCGTCATGTAAAAAATCATAGAAACGTCATGTAGAAAAATCATAGAAGCGTCATGTAAACAATCATAGAAGCGTCATGTAAACAATCATAGAAGCGTCATGTAAAAAATCATAGAAGCGTCATGTAAAAAAATCATACAAGCGTCATGTAAAAAAGTATAGAAGCGTCATGTAGACAATCATAGAAGCGTCATGTAAAAATAAAAAAAAGGGTCCTGTAAAAAATCATAGAAGCGTCATGTAAAAAATCATAGAAGCGTCATGTAAAAACATCATAGAAACGTCATGTAAACAATCGTAGAAGCGTCATGTAAAAATTACAAAACTTATACAAAACTTATTACAAAACTTATATAAAAACTAATGGAAGTGTCATTTAAGAAATCATAGAAGCGTCAAACATCAAAAGCTAATGAGCTAAAAACATCATAGAAACGTCATATAAACAATCATAGAAGCGTCATGTAAAAAGTCATAGAAGCCTTATATAAAAACTAATGTAAGTGTCATTTTAGAAATCATAGAAGCGTCATGTAAAAATCAAAAGAAGCGTCATGTCAGACATGAAAGAAGTGTCATGTAAAAATTAAATGAAGCTATTGTGCTGTGCTGGGGAGAATTACTGAGATGTCAAGGCTCACGGAGAATAACTGAGATTAGGGGGGGGGGGGTTTCTGAGATGTCAAAGCAAAAGTCAGAAGCTACTTCAAAGTACATGTAGTTTACTCAATTTTTTTATTACCTTCTTTGTTGGCTCGCCACGGGGGGGGCGCTGATAGAAGAAGAGTCATGTAAAAAAGAAAAGAAGCACTATGTATACATAAAAGAAGAGTCATATCGAAGTTAAAATATTAATTTGGGAATTGCTACGATGTCAAAGCGTAGTGTCAAAGGTTGAGGGTTAGATTTTAGCGGGTTTCAAGGTTA
This sequence comes from Macrostomum lignano, assembly GCA_002269645.1. NCBI lineage: Eukaryota > Metazoa > Platyhelminthes > Macrostomidae > Macrostomum > Macrostomum lignano. The sequence goes on along the minus strand of NIVC01000027.1, from coordinate 821,970 downwards.
ACAGGGGATTTTTCAGATATCAAGGTTTATGGGGGCATTGCTGACATTTCAAGGCTTACGAGGGGAATAGCTGAGATGTCAAGGCTCATGGGGGAATAAATGAGATGTCAAGGCTAAAGTCAGAAGCTACATGTAGTCTATTGAAAACTTTTATTACATTATTTGTTGGCTCCTCACGGGAGGGATCGCTGATAGAAAAAGCGTAATGTAAAAAATAAGAAGCTTCATGTCGAAGTTAAGAGATTCATTTGGGAATCCCTACGATGTCGAGGCTTGCAGGGAATCGCTATAATGCTGTAGTAGTGCTATAATGACTCTTAGAGAGAATTACTGAAATGTCAATGCTTTAGGGTTAGGTTAGGTTAGGGTTAGGGTTAGGGTTAGAAAGTTGACAGATTTTTTTAGATTTCATGGCTTATGGGAGCATCGCTGAGATGTCAAGGGGGGAAGTTGAAATGTTAAAGCTTGTGGGGGGGGATTACTGACATGTCAAGGCTTACAAGGGACTGCTTGCAAAGCAGTATATTATTGCAAAGAGATGCAAATATTGCAGAGAGATATTGCAAAGTGATGCTACATGTAGCTTATTACAAAACTTGTACTGCATTTTTTGGCTCCCCAACGCTAAGATACTAAGCTAAAAAAATACTACTAGCGCTTCACAAACTTATACAGATGTCAGGCTGTAGGGTTAGTGTTAGCGTTGGTGTTAGGGTATATGGTTAGGGTTAGGGTTATAGCGTTAAGATTCGGGTTAGTGCTAGGGTTAGGGTAGCTTATAACTTAGCTCATGTAGCTTATTAAAAATGTTTAGCATAGAAGCGTCATGCAAAAATCATGGAAGCGTCATGCAAAAAATCATAGAAGCATCATGCAAAAACTCATGGACAAAATATTAAATTTAGGGTTATGTTTAGGGTTGGGGATAGGGCTATTAGAAGTTTGACAGGAGATTTTTAGGATTTCAAGGCTACATGTAGCTTATTAAAAAACGTGTATTTCATTTGTTCGAACTTGCACTGTTCGATCAGAAATTTTCCCGTGACGGTACATGCATCGTGGCTAAGAAATTGCTCGATGCTAAAGGCATTAAATATTCGAAAAACATGCTTTTTTGCAAAGGTCAAGCAAACTTTTCGACTTGAAATGCATTGTAAGAATGCTAGAGAAAAAACTGACTGGTTGAATTCTGATTCTGAAATAGATTGCATCATAACTGAATTGTAACTCAGTGTGGAAGCGTAGCACCAGACTTGATTTAAATTGCGTAACCATATTGTTAACTGATACTGACTGACTGAGAAACTGATTATGTCATAACTGCTTCGTGTAATTTACTCTATGCTTGGATTTTAAAGTGTTGAATTATATAAGTGAAAAATTTGATGTTATCAAAACGATGAGAGCTAGCCTAGAGGTGAACAAACTGAACTGCTAAATGCAGTTTGGTTCGAATTGGTTCGAATTTTCATAGAGTATAATTTTTTTAATTAAAGCTTTTCAACATCAGGAAAACTAAAAGACTTTTTAAAAAGAAGCGTCATGTAAAAATCATAGAAGCGTCATGTAAACAATCATAGAAGCGTCATGTAAAAAATCGTAGAAGCGTCATTTAAAAATCGCAGAAGCGTTATCTAAAAAAAATCATAGAAGCGTAATTTAAAAAAATCATAGAAGCGTCATGTAAACAATCATAGAAGCGTCATGTAAACAATCATAGAAGCGTCATAAAAACAATCATAGAAGCGTCATGTAAAAAATCATAGAAGCGTCATGTAAACAATCATAGAAGCGTCATGTAAAAAATCATAGAAGCGTCATGTAAAAAATCAAAGAAGCGTCATGTAAACAATCATAGAAGCGTCATGTAAACAAACATAGAAGCGTCATAAAAACAATCATAAAAGCGTCATGTAAAAAATCATAGAAGCGTCATGTAAACAATCATAGAAGCGTCATGTAAACAATCATAGAAGCGTCATGTAAAAAATCATAGAAGCGTCATGTAAAAAATCATAGAAGCGTCATTAAAAAATCATAGAAGCGTCATTTAAAAAATCATAGAAGCGTCATGTAAACAATCATAGAAGCGTCATGTAAAAAATCATAGAAGCGTCATATAAAAATCATAGATGCGTCATTTAAAAAGTCATAGAAGCGTCATGTAAAAAATCATAGAAGCGTCATTAAAAAATCGTAGAAGCGTCTTTTAAAAAATCATAGAAGCGTCATATAAAAATCGTAGAAGCGTCATGTAAACAATCATAGAAGCGTCATGTAAACAATCATAGAAGCGTCATGTAAAAAATCATAGAAGCGTCATAAAAACAATCATAGAAGCGTCATATAAAAATCGTAGAAGCGTCATGTAAACAATCATAGAAGCGTCAAGTAAAAAATCATAGAAGCGTCATGTAAACAATCATAGAAGCGTCACGTAAAAAATCGTAGAAGCGTCATATAAAAATCATAGAAGCGTCATTTAAAAAATCATAGAAGCGTCATGTAAAAAAATCATACAAGCGTCATGTAAAAAAGTATAGAAGCGTCATGTAAACAATCATAGAAGCGTCATGTAAAAATCATAAAAGCGTCATGTAAAAAATCATAGAAGCGTCATGTAAAAAATCATAGAAGCGTCATTTAAAAAATCATAGAAGCGACATTTAAAACATCATAGAAGCGTCATGTAAAAATCATAGAAGCGTCATGTAAAAAATCATAGAAACGTCATGTAGAAAAATCATAGAAGCGTCATGTAAACAATCATAGAAGCGTCATGTAAACAATCATAGAAGCGTCATGTAAAAAATCATAGAAGCGTCATGTAAAAAAATCATACAAGCGTCATGTAAAAAAGTATAGAAGCGTCATGTAGACAATCATAGAAGCGTCATGTAAAAATAAAAAAAAGGGTCCTGTAAAAAATCATAGAAGCGTCATGTAAAAAATCATAGAAGCGTCATGTAAAAACATCATAGAAACGTCATGTAAACAATCGTAGAAGCGTCATGTAAAAATTACAAAACTTATACAAAACTTATTACAAAACTTATATAAAAACTAATGGAAGTGTCATTTAAGAAATCATAGAAGCGTCAAACATCAAAAGCTAATGAGCTAAAAACATCATAGAAACGTCATATAAACAATCATAGAAGCGTCATGTAAAAAGTCATAGAAGCCTTATATAAAAACTAATGTAAGTGTCATTTTAGAAATCATAGAAGCGTCATGTAAAAATCAAAAGAAGCGTCATGTCAGACATGAAAGAAGTGTCATGTAAAAATTAAATGAAGCTATTGTGCTGTGCTGGGGAGAATTACTGAGATGTCAAGGCTCACGGAGAATAACTGAGATTAGGGGGGGGGGTTTCTGAGATGTCAAAGCAAAAGTCAGAAGCTACTTCAAAGTACATGTAGTTTACTCAATTTTTTTATTACCTTCTTTGTTGGCTCGCCACGGGGGGGGCGCTGATAGAAGAAGAGTCATGTAAAAAAGAAAAGAAGCACTATGTATACATAAAAGAAGAGTCATATCGAAGTTAAAATATTAATTTGGGAATTGCTACGATGTCAAAGCGTAGTGTCAAAGGTTGAGGGTTAGATTTTAGCGGGTTTCAAGGTTAACAGGGGATTTTTCAGATATCAAGGTTTATGGGGCATTGCTGACATTTCAAGGCTTACGAGGGGAATAGCTGAGATGTCAAGGCTCATGGGGAATAAATGAGATGTCAAGGCTAAAGTCAGAAGCTACATGTAGTCTATTGAAAACTTTTTATTACATTATTTGTTGGCTCCTCACGGGAGGGATCGCTGATAGAAAAAGCGTAATGTAAAAAATAAGAAGCTTCATGTCGAAGTTAAGAGATTCATTTGGGAATCCCTACGATGTCGAGGCTTGCAGGGAATCGCTATAATGCTGTAGTAGTGCTATAATGACTCTTAGAGAGAATTACTGAAATGTCAATGCTTTAGGGTTAGGTTAGGTTAGGGTTAGGGTTAGGGTTAGAAAGTTGACAGATTTTTTTAGATTTCATGGCTTATGGGGAGCATCGCTGAGATGTCAAGGGGGAAGTTGAAATGTTAAAGCTTGTGGGGGGGGATTACTGACATGTCAAGGCTTACAAGGGACTGCTTGCAAAGCAGTATATTATTGCAAAGAGATGCAAATATTGCAGAGAGATATTGCAAAGTGATGCTACATGTAGCTTATTACAAAACTTGTACTGCATTTTTTGGCTCCCCAACGCTAAGATACTAAGCTAAAAAAATACTACTAGCGCTTCACAAACTTATACAGATGTCAGGCTGTAGGGTTAGTGTTAGCGTTGGTGTTAGGGTATATGGTTAGGGTTAGGGTTATAGCGTTAAGATTCGGGTTAGTGCTAGGGTTAGGGTAGCTTATAACTTAGCTCATGTAGCTTATTAAAAATGTTTAGCATAGAAGCGTCATGCAAAAATCATGGAAGCGTCATGCAAAAAATCATAGAAGCATCATGCAAAAACTCATGGACAAAATATTAAATTTAGGGTTATGTTTAGGGTTGGGGATAGGGCTATTAGAAGTTTGACAGGAGATTTTTTAGGATTTCAAGGCTACATGTAGCTTATTAAAAAACGTGTATTTCATTTGTTCGAACTTGCACTGTTCGATCAGAAATTTTCCCGTGACGGTACATGCATCGTGGCTAAGAAATTGCTCGATGCTAAAGGCATTAAATATTCGAAAAACATGCTTTTTTGCAAAGGTCAAGCAAACTTTTCGACTTGAAATGCATTGTAAGAATGCTAGAGAAAAAACTGACTGGTTGAATTCTGATTCTGAAATAGATTGCATCATAACTGAATTGTAACTCAGTGTGGAAGCGTAGCACCAGACTTGATTTAAATTGCGTAACCATATTGTTAACTGATACTGACTGACTGAGAAACTGATTATGTCATAACTGCTTCGTGTAATTTACTCTATGCTTGGATTTTAAAGTGTTGAATTATATAAGTGAAAAATTTGATGTTATCAAAACGATGAGAGCTAGCCTAGAGGTGAACAAACTGAACTGCTAAATGCAGTTTGGTTCGAATTGGTTCGAATTTTCATAGAGTATAATTTTTTTAATTAAAGCTTTTCAACATCAGGAAAACTAAAAGACTTTTTAAAAAGAAGCGTCATGTAAAAATCATAGAAGCGTCATGTAAACAATCATAGAAGCGTCATGTAAAAAATCGTAGAAGCGTCATTTAAAAATCGCAGAAGCGTTATCTAAAAAAAATCATAGAAGCGTAATTTAAAAAAATCATAGAAGCGTCATGTAAACAATCATAGAAGCGTCATGTAAACAATCATAGAAGCGTCATAAAAACAATCATAGAAGCGTCATGTAAAAAATCATAGAAGCGTCATGTAAACAATCATAGAAGCGTCATGTAAACAAACATAGAAGCGTCATACAAACAATCATAAAAGCGTCATGTAAAAAATCATAGAAGCGTCATGTAAACAATCATAGAAGCGTCATGTAAACAATCATAGAAGCGTCATGTAAAAAATCATAGAAGCGTCATGTAAAAAATCATAGAAGCGTCATTAAAAAATCATAGAAGCGTCATTTAAAAAATCATAGAAGCGTCATGTAAACAATCATAGAAGCGTCATGTAAAAAATCATAGAAGCGTCATATAAAAATCATAGATGCGTCATTTAAAAAGTCATAGAAGCGTCATGTAAAAAATCATAGAAGCGTCATTAAAAAATCGTAGAAGCGTCTTTTAAAAAATCATAGAAGCGTCATATAAAAATCGTAGAAGCGTCATGTAAACAATCATAGAAGCGTCATGTAAACAATCATAGAAGCGTCATGTAAAAAATCATAGAAGCGTCATAAAAACAATCATAGAAGCGTCATATAAAAATCGTAGAAGCGTCATGTAAACAATCATAGAAGCGTCAAGTAAAAAATCATAGAAGCGTCATGTAAACAATCATAGAAGCGTCACGTAAAAAATCGTAGAAGCGTCATATAAAAATCATAGAAGCGTCATTTAAAAAATCATAGAAGCGTCATGTAAAAAAATCATACAAGCGTCATGTAAAAAAGTATAGAAGCGTCATGTAAACAATCATAGAAGCGTCATGTAAAAATCATAAAAGCGTCATGTAAAAAATCATAGAAGCGTCATTAAAAATCGTAGAAGCGTCTTTTAAAAAATCATAGAAGCGTCATATAAAAATCGTAGAAGCGTCATGTAAACAATCATAGAAGCGTCATGTAAACAATCATAGAAGCGTCATGTAAAAAATCATAGAAGCGTCATAAAAACAATCATAGAAGCGTCATATAAAAATCGTAGAAGCGTCATGTAAACAATCATAGAAGCGTCAAGTAAAAAATCATAGAAGCGTCATGTAAACAATCATAGAAGCGTCACGTAAAAAATCGTAGAAGCGTCATATAAAAATCATAGAAGCGTCATTTAAAAAATCATAGAAGCGTCATGTAAAAAATCATAGAAGCGTCATTAAAAAATCGTAGAAGCGTCTTTTAAAAAATCATAGAAGCGTCATATAAAAATCGTAGAAGCGTCATGTAAACAATCATAGAAGCGTCATGTAAACAATCATAGAAGCGTCATGTAAAAAATCATAGAAGCGTCATAAAAACAATCATAGAAGCGTCATATAAAAATCGTAGAAGCGTCATGTAAACAATCATAGAAGCGTCAAGTAAAAAATCATAGAAGCGTCATGTAAACAATCATAGAAGCGTCATGTAAAAAATCGTAGAAGCGTCATATAAAAATCATAGAAGCGTCATTTAAAAAATCATAGAAGCGTCATGTAAAAAATCATAGAAGCGTCATGTAAACAATCATAGAAGCGTCATTTAAAAAATCATAGAAGCGTCATATAAAAATCGCAGAAGCGTCATGTAAACAATCATAGAAGCGTCATTTAAAAAATCATAGAAGCGTCATGTAAACAATCATAGAAGCGTCATGTAAACAATCATAGAAGCGTCATGTAAAAATCATAGAAGCGTCATTAAAAAATCATAGAAGCGTCATGTAAAAAATCGTAGAAGCGTCATATAAAAATCATAGAAGCGTCATGTAAAAAATCATAGAAGCGTCATGTAAAAAATCATAGAAGCGTCATGTAAACAATCATAGAAGCGTCATGTAAAAAATCATAGAAGTGTCATGTAAACAATCATAGAAGCGTCATGTAAACAAACATAGAAGCGTCATGTAAACAATCATAGAAGCGTCATGTAAAAAATCGTAGAAGCGTCATGTAAACAATCATAGAAGCGTCATTTAAAAAATCATAGAAGCGTCATGTAAAAAATCATAGAAGCGTCATTAAAAAATCGTAGAAGCGTCATGTAAACAATCATAGAAGCGTCATATAAAAATCGTAGAAGCGTCATGTAAACAATCATAGAAGCGTTATGTAAAAAATCATAGAAGCGTCATGTAAGCAATCATAGAAGCGTCAAGTAAACAATCATAGAAGCGTCATGTAAACAATCATAGAAACGTCATATAAATCATAGAAGCGTCATGTAAACAATCATAGAAGCGTCATGTAAAAAATCGTAGAAGCGTCATGTAAACAATCATAGAAGCGTCATGTAAACAATCATAGAAGCGTCATGTAAACAATCATAGAAGCGTCATGTAAAAAATCATAGAAGCGTCATGTAAACAATCATAGAAGCGTCATGTAAACAAACATAGAAGCGTCATGTAAACAATCATAGAAGCGTCATGTAAAAAATCGTAGAAGCGTCATGTAAACAATCATAGAAGCGTCATGTAAACAATCATAGAAGCGTCATGTAAACAATCATAGAAGCGTCATGTAAACAATCATAGAAGCGTCATGTAAAAAATCGTAGAAGCGTCATGTAAAAATCATAGAAGCGTCATGTAAAAAATCGTAGAAGCGTCATGTAAACAATCATAGAAGCGTATGTAAAAAATCATAGAAGCGTCATGTAAGCAATCATAGAAGCGTCATGTAAACAATCATAGAAGCGTCATGTAAACAATCATAGAAACGTCATATAAAAATCATAGAAGCGTCATGTAAAAATCATAGAAGCGTCATTAAAAATCATAGAAGCGTCATGTAAACAATCATAGAAGCGTCATGTAAACAATCATAGAAGCGTCATGTAAAAATCGTAGAAGCGTCATGTAAACAATCATAGAAGCGTCATGTAAAAAATCGTAGAAGCGTCATGTAAACAATCATAGAAGCGTCATGTAAAAAATCATAGAAGCGTCATGTAAGCAATCATAGAAGCGTCATGTAAACAATCATAGAAGCGTCATGTAAACAATTATAGAAACGTCATATAAAAATCATAGAAGCATCATGTAAAAATCATAGAAGCGTCAAGAAAAAATCATAGAAGCCTCATTTAAAACTAATGAAAGTGTCATTTAAAAAATTAGAAGCGTCATGGTAGAATAAAAGAAACGTCATGTCAGACATGAAGGGTTCATGTAAAAATTAAATGCAACTATAATGCTGTGCTGGGGAGAAAAACTGAGACGTAAAGGCTCTCAGAGAATAACTGAGATTACGGGGGGGGGTTTCTGAGATGTCAAAGCAAAAGTCAGAAGCTACTTCAAAGTTCATGTACTTTACTCCATTTTTTATTGCATTCTTTGTTGGCTCGTCACGGGGGGGGGCGCTGATAGAAGAAGAGTCATGTAAAAAATAAAAGTAGCACTATGTATACATAAAAGAAAAGTCATGTCGAAGTTAAAAGATTCGTTTGGGAATTGCTACGATGTCAAAGCTAGGTGGAAATCGTTATAGTGCTGTGATTCTTAAAGAAGGAATCACTAAAATGTCAAGGCTTAGGGGAGAAGAATTGCTGAGATTTCAAGGCTTTAGGTTGGGTTAAAGTTAGGTTTAGGTCAGGTGTGGGTTGAGGGTTATATTTTATCGGGTTTCAAGGTTAGCAGGGGATTTTTCAGATTTCAAGGTTTATGGGGGCCATCGCTGACATGTTAAGGCTTACGGGGGAATAGCTGAGATGTCAAGGCTCACGGGGGTATAAATGAGATTTCAAGGCTAAAGTCAGAAGCTACATGTAGTTTATTGAAAACTTTTTATTACATTATTTGATGCCTCCTCAGGGGAGGGATCGCTGATAAAAAAGCGTAATGTAAAAAATAAAAGAAGCTTCATGTCAAAGTTAAGAGATTCATTTGGGAATCCCTACGATGTTGAGGCTTGCAAGGAATCGCTATAATGCTGTAGTAGTGCTATAATGACTCTTAGAGAGAATTACTGAAATTTCAATGCTTTAGGGTTAGGGTTAGGGTTAGGGTTAGGCTAGGGTTAGGGTTAGAAGGTTGACAGATATTTTTAGATTTCCAAGGCTTATTGGGGGCATTGCTGAGATGTCAAGGGGGGAAGTTGATATGTTAAAGCTTGTGGGGGGGGGAATTACTGACATGTCAAGGCTTACAAGGTTTGACAGGAGATTTTTTAAGATTTCAAGGATACATGTAGCTTATTAAAAAAACGTGTATTGCATTTCTTTGGCTCCCCAACGGGGGGCGTAGATTGCTAGTCACCGCTAAACTTTGGAGGCAATAAACTGGCTTGCTCTGATTTGGCCATACTGAGACCGCTGCCACCAGTGTAAGACCGTGGGTTGAGTTGCAGTGAATAACAAAACGTGAGGAGACCTCACTGGCTCACGCCAATATATTTATTGCCAAAGTTGGGGTGGGTGTAACCACCCTAAGCACGCACACGCTGCAGCGCAAAACCCCAACCCCCAAACGTGCACATCTATGTGCACGCGCACCAACAAGCCAGACTACAGTTCAATGTCCAAAAATTATTGAAACTCACGATAGAACTTGGTATCTGTCTAAGAAGGAGAAAGAACATACAAAGAAACTCACACAAAATATGAACAACAAGACACGGTGTAAAATCCATTACAAACTGTTTCAATACTTCATCTCTCTGGGCTGTAGGGTCACCAAAGTTCACAGAGCTCTCACTTTTACAGAATAAGCCTGGATGAAACCCTACATCGATAAGAACACCCAGTTTAGAACAGAAGCTACTAATATTTTGACAAGGATCTGTTCAAACTGGCCAATAATTCTGTCTACGGCAAGACTCTAGAGAACGAACGAAAAAGAGCAAACTTGAAGCTCGTTAAGTCCTCCGAGTCGGATGTTTTTTTAACCAGTATATCGAAGCCTACTTTTAAGGAACTTCATCCATTTAATGATCACTTGGGTGCAATCCTATTCTATAAAACTAAAACAAAATTAGCAAAGCCAATATTTACTGGGGTCACTATATTGGATGAATCAAAGTGTCTAATGTATAAGTTCTTCTATAACCTGAAGCAGCAATATAAAGATAAAATCAAACTGTTATATACTGACACAGACAGTTTAATTCTGAATGCAGAGACTGAGGACTTTTATAAAGACATGCTGGGTTGTAATGATTTGTATGACCTATCCGAATACCTAGAATCATTCAAAACAATAGAACTGGAGAAAAAATGCTTGACACATAAAAAGTCATAGATGCGTCATTTAAAAAGTCATAGAAGCGTCATGTAAAAAATCATAGAAGCGTCATTAAAAAATCGTAGAAGCGTCTTTTAAAAAATCATAGAAGCGTCATATAAAAATCGTAGAAGCGTCATGTAAACAATCATAGAAGCGTCATGTAAACAATCATAGAAGCGTCATGTAAAAAATCATAGAAGCGTCATAAAAACAATCATAGAAGCGTCATATAAAAATCGTAGAAGCGTCATGTAAACAATCATAGAAGCGTCAAGTAAAAAATCATAGAAGCGTCATGTAAACAATCATAGAAGCGTCACGTAAAAAATCGTAGAAGCGTCATATAAAAATCATAGAAGCGTCATTTAAAAAATCATAGAAGCGTCATGTAAAAAAATCATACAAGCGTCATGTAAAAAAGTATAGAAGCGTCATGTAAACAATCATAGAAGCGTCATGTAAAAATCATAAAAGCGTCATGTAAAAAATCATAGAAGCGTCATGTAAAAAATCATAGAAGCGTCATTTAAAAAATCATAGAAGCGACATTTAAAACATCATAGAAGCGTCATGTAAAAATCATAGAAGCGTCATGTAAAAAATCATAGAAACGTCATGTAGAAAAATCATAGAAGCGTCATGTAAACAATCATAGAAGCGTCATGTAAACAATCATAGAAGCGTCATGTAAAAAATCATAGAAGCGTCATGTAAAAAAATCATACAAGCGTCATGTAAAAAAGTATAGAAGCGTCATGTAGACAATCATAGAAGCGTCATGTAAAAATAAAAAAAAGGGTCCTGTAAAAAATCATAGAAGCGTCATGTAAAAAATCATAGAAGCGTCATGTAAAAACATCATAGAAACGTCATGTAAACAATCGTAGAAGCGTCATGTAAAAATTACAAAACTTATACAAAACTTATTACAAAACTTATATAAAAACTAATGGAAGTGGCATTTAAGAAATCATAGAAGCGTCAAACATCAAAAGCTAATGAGCTAAAAACATCATAGAAACGTCATATAAACAATCATAGAAGCGTCATGTAAAAAGTCATAGAAGCCTTATATAAAAACTAATGTAAGTGTCATTTTAGAAATCATAGAAGCGTCATGTAAAAATCAAAAGAAGCGTCATGTCAGACATGAAAGAAGTGTCATGTAAAAATTAAATGAAGCTATTGTGCTGTGCTGGGGAGAATTACTGAGATGTCAAGGCTCACGGAGAATAACTGAGATTAGGGGGGGGGGTTTCTGAGATGTCAAAGCAAAAGTCAGAAGCTACTTCAAAGTACATGTAGTTTACTCAATTTTTTTATTACCTTCTTTGTTGGCTCGCCACGGGGGGGCGCTGATAGAAGAAGAGTCATGTAAAAAAGAAAAGAAGCACTATGTATACATAAAAGAAGAGTCATATCGAAGTTAAAATATTAATTTGGGAATTGCTACGATGTCAAAGCGTAGTGTCAAAGGTTGAGGGTTAGATTTTAGCGGGTTTCAAGGTTAACAGGGGATTTTTCAGATATCAAGGTTTATGGGGCATTGCTGACATTTCAAGGCTTACGAGGGGAATAGCTGAGATGTCAAGGCTCATGGGGGAATAAATGAGATGTCAAGGCTAAAGTCAGAAGCTACATGTAGTCTATTGAAAACTTTTTATTACATTATTTGTTGGCTCCTCACGGGAGGGATCGCTGATAGAAAAAGCGTAATGTAAAAAATAAGAAGCTTCATGTCGAAGTTAAGAGATTCATTTGGGAATCCCTACGATGTCGAGGCTTGCAGGGAATCGCTATAATGCTGTAGTAGTGCTATAATGACTCTTAGAGAGAATTACTGAAATGTCAATGCTTTAGGGTTAGGTTAGGTTAGGGTTAGGGTTAGGGTTAGAAAGTTGACAGATTTTTTTAGATTTCATGGCTTATGGGGAGCATCGCTGAGATGTCAAGGGGGGAAGTTGAAATGTTAAAGCTTGTGGGGGGGGATTACTGACATGTCAAGGCTTACAAGGGACTGCTTGCAAAGCAGTATATTATTGCAAAGAGATGCAAATATTGCAGAGAGATATTGCAAAGTGATGCTACATGTAGCTTATTACAAAACTTGTACTGCATTTTTTGGCTCCCCAACGCTAAGATACTAAGCTAAAAAAATACTACTAGCGCTTCACAAACTTATACAGATGTCAGGCTGTAGGGTTAGTGTTAGGGTATATGGTTAGGGTTAGGGTTATAGCGTTAAGATTCGGGTTAGTGCTAGGGTTAGGGTAGCTTATAACTTAGCTCATGTAGCTTATTAAAAATGTTTAGCATAGAAGCGTCATGCAAAAATCATGGAAGCGTCATGCAAAAAATCATAGAAGCATCATGCAAAAACTCATGGACAAAATATTAAATTTAGGGTTATGTTTAGGGTTGGGGATAGGGCTATTAGAAGTTTGACAGGAGATTTTTTAGGATTTCAAGGCTACATGTAGCTTATTAAAAAACGTGTATTTCATTTGTTCGAACTTGCACTGTTCGATCAGAAATTTTCCCGTGACGGTACATGCATCGTGGCTAAGAAATTGCTCGATGCTAAAGGCATTAAATATTCGAAAAACATGCTTTTTTGCAAAGGTCAAGCAAACTTTTCGACTTGAAATGCATTGTAAGAATGCTAGAGAAAAAACTGACTGGTTGAATTCTGATTCTGAAATAGATTGCATCATAACTGAATTGTAACTCAGTGTGGAAGCGTAGCACCAGACTTGATTTAAATTGCGTAACCATATTGTTAACTGATACTGACTGACTGAGAAACTGATTATGTCATAACTGCTTCGTGTAATTTACTCTATGCTTGGATTTTAAAGTGTTGAATTATATAAGTGAAAAATTTGATGTTATCAAAACGATGAGAGCTAGCCTAGAGGTGAACAAACTGAACTGCTAAATGCAGTTTGGTTCGAATTGGTTCGAATTTTCATAGAGTATAATTTTTTTAATTAAAGCTTTTCAACATCAGGAAAACTAAAAGACTTTTTAAAAAGAAGCGTCATGTAAAAATCATAGAAGCGTCATGTAAACAATCATAGAAGCGTCATGTAAAAAATCGTAGAAGCGTCATTTAAAAATCGCAGAAGCGTTATCTAAAAAAAATCATAGAAGCGTAATTTAAAAAATCATAGAAGCGTCATGTAAACAATCATAGAAGCGTCATGTAAACAATCATAGAAGCGTCATAAAAACAATCATAGAAGCGTCATGTAAAAAATCATAGAAGCGTCATGTAAACAATCATAGAAGCGTCATGTAAACAAACATAGAAGCGTCATAAAAACAATCATAAAAGCGTCATGTAAAAAATCATAGAAGCGTCATGTAAACAATCATAGAAGCGTCATGTAAACAATCATAGAAGCGTCATGTAAAAAATCATAGAAGCGTCATGTAAAAAATCATAGAAGCGTCATTAAAAAATCATAGAAGCGTCATTTAAAAAATCATAGAAGCGTCATGTAAACAATCATAGAAGCGTCATGTAAAAAATCATAGAAGCGTCATATAAAAATCATAGATGCGTCATTTAAAAAGTCATAGAAGCGTCATGTAAAAAATCATAGAAGCGTCATTAAAAAATCGTAGAAGCGTCTTTTAAAAAATCATAGAAGCGTCATATAAAAATCGTAGAAGCGTCATGTAAACAATCATAGAAGCGTCATGTAAACAATCATAGAAGCGTCATGTAAAAAATCATAGAAGCGTCATAAAAACAATCATAGAAGCGTCATATAAAAATCGTAGAAGCGTCATGTAAACAATCATAGAAGCGTCAAGTAAAAAATCATAGAAGCGTCATGTAAACAATCATAGAAGCGTCACGTAAAAAATCGTAGAAGCGTCATATAAAAATCATAGAAGCGTCATTTAAAAAATCATAGAAGCGTCATGTAAAAAAATCATACAAGCGTCATGTAAAAAAGTATAGAAGCGTCATGTAAACAATCATAGAAGCGTCATGTAAAAATCATAAAAGCGTCATGTAAAAAATCATAGAAGCGTCATTAAAAAATCGTAGAAGCGTCTTTTAAAAAATCATAGAAGCGTCATATAAAAATCGTAGAAGCGTCATGTAAACAATCATAGAAGCGTCATGTAAACAATCATAGAAGCGTCATGTAAAAAATCATAGAAGCGTCATAAAAACAATCATAGAAGCGTCATATAAAAATCGTAGAAGCGTCATGTAAACAATCATAGAAGCGTCAAGTAAAAAATCATAGAAGCGTCATGTAAACAATCATAGAAGCGTCACGTAAAAAATCGTAGAAGCGTCATATAAAAATCATAGAAGCGTCATTTAAAAAATCATAGAAGCGTCATGTAAAAAATCATAGAAGCGTCATTAAAAAATCGTAGAAGCGTCTTTTAAAAATCATAGAAGCGTCATATAAAAATCGTAGAAGCGTCATGTAAACAATCATAGAAGCGTCATGTAAACAATCATAGAAGCGTCATGTAAAAAATCATAGAAGCGTCATAAAAACAATCATAGAAGCGTCATATAAAAATCGTAGAAGCGTCATGTAAACAATCATAGAAGCGTCAAGTAAAAAATCATAGAAGCGTCATGTAAACAATCATAGAAGCGTCATGTAAAAAATCGTAGAAGCGTCATATAAAAATCATAGAAGCGTCATTTAAAAAATCATAGAAGCGTCATGTAAAAAATCATAGAAGCGTCATGTAAACAATCATAGAAGCGTCATTTAAAAAATCATAGAAGCGTCATATAAAAATCGCAGAAGCGTCATGTAAACAATCATAGAAGCGTCATTTAAAAAATCATAGAAGCGTCATGTAAACAATCATAGAAGCGTCATGTAAACAATCATAGAAGCGTCATGTAAAAAATCATAGAAGCGTCATTTAAAAAATCATAGAAGCGTCATGTAAAAAATCGTAGAAGCGTCATATAAAAATCATAGAAGCGCCATGTAAAAAATCATAGAAGCGTCATGTAAACAATCATAGAAGCGTCATGTAAAAAATCATAGAAGTGTCATGTAAACAATCATAGAAGCGTCATGTAAACAAACATAGAAGCGTCATGTAAACAATCATAGAAGCGTCATGTAAAAAATCGTAGAAGCGTCATGTAAACAATCATAGAAGCGTCATTTAAAAAATCATAGAAGCGTCATGTAAAAAATCATAGAAGCGTCATTAAAAAATCGTAGAAGCGTCATGTAAACAATCATAGAAGCGTCATATAAAAATCGTAGAAGCGTCATGTAAACAATCATAGAAGCGTTATGTAAAAAATCATAGAAGCGTCATGTAAGCAATCATAGAAGCGTCAAGTAAACAATCATAGAAGCGTCATGTAAACAATCATAGAAACGTCATATAAATCATAGAAGCGTCATGTAAACAATCATAGAAGCGTCATGTAAAAAATCGTAGAAGCGTCATGTAAACAATCATAGAAGCGTCATGTAAACAATCATAGAAGCGTCATGTAAACAATCATAGAAGCGTCATGTAAAAAATCATAGAAGCGTCATGTAAACAATCATAGAAGCGTCATGTAAACAAACATAGAAGCGTCATGTAAACAATCATAGAAGCGTCATGTAAAAAATCGTAGAAGCGTCATGTAAACAATCATAGAAGCGTCATGTAAACAATCATAGAAGCGTCATGTAAACAATCATAGAAGCGTCATGTAAACAATCATAGAAGCGTCATGTAAAAAATCGTAGAAGCGTCATGTAAAAATCATAGAAGCGTCATGTAAAAAATCGTAGAAGCGTCATGTAAACAATCATAGAAGCGTTATGTAAAAAATCATAGAAGCGTCATGTAAGCAATCATAGAAGCGTCATGTAAACAATCATAGAAGCGTCATGTAAACAATCATAGAAACGTCATATAAAAATCATAGAAGCGTCATGTAAAAATCATAGAAGCGTCATTTAAAAATCATAGAAGCGTCATGTAAACAATCATAGAAGCGTCATGTAAACAATCATAGAAGCGTCATGTAAAAATCGTAGAAGCGTCATGTAAACAATCATAGAAGCGTCATGTAAAAAATCGTAGAAGCGTCATGTAAACAATCATAGAAGCGTCATGTAAAAAATCATAGAAGCGTCATGTAAGCAATCATAGAAGCGTCATGTAAACAATCATAGAAGCGTCATGTAAACAATTATAGAAACGTCATATAAAAATCATAGAAGCATCATGTAAAAATCATAGAAGCGTCAAGAAAAAATCATAGAAGCCTCATTTAAAACTAATGAAAGTGTCATTTAAAAAATTAGGAAGCGTCATGGTAGAATAAAAGAAACGTCATGTCAGACATGAAGGGTTCATGTAAAAATTAAATGCAACTATAATGCTGTGCTGGGGAGAAAAACTGAGACGTAAAGGCTCTCAGAGAATAACTGAGATTACGGGGGGGGGTTTCTGAGATGTCAAAGCAAAAGTCAGAAGCTACTTCAAAGTTCATGTACTTTACTCCATTTTTTATTGCATTCTTTGTTGGCTCGTCACGGGGGGGGCGCTGATAGAAGAAGAGTCATGTAAAAAATAAAAGTAGCACTATGTATACATAAAAGAAAAGTCATGTCGAAGTTAAAAGATTCGTTTGGGAATTGCTACGATGTCAAAGCTAGGTGGAAATCGTTATAGTGCTGTGATTCTTAAAGAAGGAATCACTAAAATGTCAAGGCTTAGGGGAGAAGAATTGCTGAGATTTCAAGGCTTTAGGTTGGGTTAAAGTTAGGTTTAGGTCAGGTGTGGGTTGAGGGTTATATTTTATCGGGTTTCAAGGTTAGCAGGGGATTTTTCAGATTTCAAGGTTTATGGGGGCCATCGCTGACATGTTAAGGCTTACGGGGGGAATAGCTGAGATGTCAAGGCTCACGGGGTATAAATGAGATTTCAAGGCTAAAGTCAGAAGCTACATGTAGTTTATTGAAAACTTTTTATTACATTATTTGATGCCTCCTCAGGGGAGGGATCGCTGATAAAAAAGCGTAATGTAAAAAATAAAAGAAGCTTCATGTCAAAGTTAAGAGATTCATTTGGGAATCCCTACGATGTTGAGGCTTGCAAGGAATCGCTATAATGCTGTAGTAGTGCTATAATGACTCTTAGAGAGAATTACTGAAATTTCAATGCTTTAGGGTTAGGGTTAGGGTTAGGGTTAGGCTAGGGTTAGGGTTAGAAGGTTGACAGATATTTTTAGATTTCCAAGGCTTATTGGGGGCATTGCTGAGATGTCAAGGGGGAAGTTAATATGTTAAAGCTTGTGGGGGGGGGGAATTACTGACATGTCAAGGCTTACAAGGTTTGACAGGAGATTTTTTAAGATTTCAAGGATACATGTAGCTTATTAAAAAAACGTGTATTGCATTTCTTTGGCTCCCCAACGGGGGGCGTAGATTGCTAGTCACCGCTAAACTTTGGAGGCAATAAACTGGCTTGCTCTGATTTGGCCATACTGAGACCGCTGCCACCAGTGTAAGACCGTGGGTTGAGTTGCAGTGAATAACAAAACGTGAGGAGACCTCACTGGCTCACGCCAATATATTTATTGCCAAAGTTGGGGTGGGTGTAACCACCCTAAGCACGCACACGCTGCAGCGCAAAACCCCAACCCCCAAACGTGCACATCTATGTGCACGCGCACCAACAAGCCAGACTACAGTTCAATGTCCAAAAATTATTGAAACTCACGATAGAACTTGGTATCTGTCTAAGAAGGAGAAAGAACATACAAAGAAACTCACACAAAATATGAACAACAAGACACGGTGTAAAATCCATTACAAACTGTTTCAATACTTCATCTCTCTGGGCTGTAGGGTCACCAAAGTTCACAGAGCTCTCACTTTTACAGAATAAGCCTGGATGAAACCCTACATCGATAAGAACACCCAGTTTAGAACAGAAGCTACTAATATTTTGACAAGGATCTGTTCAAACTGGCCAATAATTCTGTCTACGGCAAGACTCTAGAGAACGAACGAAAAAGAGCAAACTTGAAGCTCGTTAAGTCCTCCGAGTCGGATGTTTTTTTAACCAGTATATCGAAGCCTACTTTTAAGGAACTTCATCCATTTAATGATCACTTGGGTGCAATCCTATTCTATAAAACTAAAACAAAATTAGCAAAGCCAATATTTACTGGGGTCACTATATTGGATGAATCAAAGTGTCTAATGTATAAGTTCTTCTATAACCTGAAGCAGCAATATAAAGATAAAATCAAACTGTTATATACTGACACAGACAGTTTAATTCTGAATGCAGAGACTGAGGACTTTTATAAAGACATGCTGGGTTGTAATGATTTGTATGACCTATCCGAATACCTAGAATCATTCAAAACAATAGAACTGGAGAAAAAATGCTTGACACCAGAAACAAGAAAGTACTAGGATAAATGAAGGACGAGAAAGCTGCTGACATCACTGAATTTATTGGGTTGAGAGCAAAATCTTATTTTATAAAATTTGAGACATCAGATCCCATTAAAAAATCGAAAGGTGTTCCCAAACATGTAGTTAGGAATGAGTTAAATGAGGCTGCATACAGAGATTCCCTATGTCACAATAAAGGTACAACCCATACATTCTTTAAACTACAGTCAGAAGACCATGTAGTTTATACTCGTACAATTCAAAGAAAGAAGATTAGCTTGTCAGGTGCAGACAACAAACGATTTGTCTTAGATGGAAACATTGAAAGTCTACCCTTTGGTCATTGGAGGTTGCGAGAAATAGGTTTTAATTAAAAAATTCTAAAAAATGACAACCAATACTTTTCTTCAAGATTTAGCCAATGAATTGGATATTCCGAACTTCCGAGGTCTTTATGAGAGATAGCCTTCCTAGCCACAAACTAAAAAAGGAATGTGGTATTAGCCAACTGCGCCCAATACGGGGTCTACCGAGTTAAAAAACAACCTGCAGACTCGGCTGGCTGTTTTCACTGCAGAGTAACTCGCTATGTTTGGCAGTGTGCAGACTTTGATACTGTTTGCGGATTGTCAGTCTGGAGTCTTGGGTAAATAGGAAGGCTGGGCAAAATTCTCTCTGCTCTTCTGCATTCTCTCACCTGAAAACCAGACTGTGCCTAAAACTAGACAGTGTCTTACTTTCCCACGATATGCAACAAAACGTATGGAAATATATTTCATACTAACTGTAACTAGGTGATTATAGCTGAATAGCATAGCTGTTGATCTATGCTATATCTACGGCTCCACCTGAAGAATTGAGAAATTACTTAAAAGGGAAGAAAATTTTCCGCTCAGACTTTATACTTCAAGATCTTAACAGTGACATCTGCGCAGAGCTGTGCATGGCTTTTTTATATGCAATGACTAAAACCAATGATGACTAAAACCAATGCAATGACTAAGTGCTATAAATAAATAATTTTTAGTCTAAGGGAAGTTTAGGCATGTAGTCTTGGGAGTTGGTCTTGGGATGCGAATGTTTTCTTAAGCTTTATAGTTAATTTTCCTTAGATAAACAGTTGTAGGTTGCACTGTGATAGCTGATTTTAAATTTCGGCGCATTGGGTATGAATGGATCTTAGTAGATGTCGATTTTTGGGAATGGGGTAGTCTTAAAATTTTCCAATTTAGATCAACAGGTGTAGGTATTGCATTGTGATAGCTGATTTTAGATGTAAGCGCATTGTGTGTCAATAGATTTTAGTAGATGTTGATCTAAATGGGAAAGGGTCTGTGCTAGAACTGTCATCATGCCTACTACTCGCATTCCAGTTGGATGTGACTTTTAAGAAGTTCAGTTTTCTAAACGAAATCAAAAAGATGTATGATCTATTTCGAAATAGATTATTATATTAAATAGATTATAAACATAATAATTCCGAAATATCGGCAACTCAAATTAAATTGACTTTTTTCAGTCCTTTCTGACTTTCGAACTCTCTACCGTGTCAGTGCCTGAGATTGGAGGTACCCTCCTCTCTCTCTCCCTCTCTCTCTCTCGACAGTTGACAGCTCACTCCCCGTCCAGTATACTCAGCTGCTCATAAAGGGTTGTCACATGACGCTCATAAATTGTGTACACTGCAGTTATTTTGATGCAAAATGCTTGACTTAGACTGATAAGTGAGCAGACAAACTTGCTATTGTTACTTTCGCACCGTTGGGTACCCCGGGTCTCATTTCATTAGGCAGTTATGCTCTCATGACTAGTTTTAGACTGACGAGTTAATCTAAAGTGCCGATTAACTAGACAGCTACTCTTTAGAGATCGGGCAGTTTGAGAAAGTTATTGTTCTCAGAGCACAACAAATAAATGCTGAGAATGCCCACGAGCTAAACGGCCAGGCTAAAAACTATTTTATCGACGCCAGCAAACTGGTTTATGATACTTATACTCGTAATTATACTTTTCATTATACATTGGAATAATTCTACAACTTTCGATGTGAGTTTTTTACGCAAAATTTATTAATATACAAGCAAGAACTTGCCTTAGGAAATCAACTTAATAACAAAGTTACTGGTAAATGCTAAATATATAAAATATATAATCGGAAAATTAAATTCACGATTAACTTACGATTAAGTGGCTTGATACCTGCAATGGTTAATTTAATCTAGACATACGATGGCGATTTCAGATCGCAGACCATCTAGGTAAATAAGTAAGAAAAGCTCGTAGATGGCTTGGGGGAATTGCTAAGATGTCAAGGCTTGGGAGGGGGTATTGCTGAGATGTCAAGGCTTACAGGGGAATCTCTGAGATGTCAAGGCTTACAAGGGAATTGCTGAGATGTAAACGCAAACAAAATTCACATAAATAATTTTCGTCCCTTGCCTATTGGCCGCCCCCAAGTGGTGGGGGGGGGGGTACTAGACTGATAGTTTCTACTAACTTCATGCACTCAAATGCGCCACAATCACAGGACTTCGACTGAGCGACGCCGCGAACCTGCGTGCCGGTCTGGACGCTTTCCAAGAAACACCCCAGCGGCCATCAGCGCACAGGTTTTTGGCACCAGATTAAAAATGGCTGAAGGAGATTTCAATGAAGTACAAGTAATTAGATCTATTTTTGTTCCTTGATTGTCTAGTTAACCCTTCAAAACCTAGAACTTACATTGGTACATTTGAATCTTGCAGAAACTGGTCGAGTTAATAAACAAAGGTGACCTCCAACAGATAATGAACTTATTGAAACCAAGTAAGAAGAAGACTGTCCTCATGTGTTTGGCCGAAACTGCTCAGCAAAGATCGGCCGGAACAGAAAAGTGCGTAATGTACTTAATAGCTCAGAACTTTGACCCTTTCGCAACTGACTGGGCTGGCGACACGGCTGCTCACCTGGCAGCCAGAGCTGACAACCTCCAGATTCTTGTACTGCTACCTTTTGAGAGCAAGTGGCTGCAGAACGAGCAGGGCACGACCCCCCTGATGGAAGCGGTTCTGGCTGGTTCGTGGAGGTGTGTCAAGCATCTGCTGCACCAGCTGCGACAATTTAAGTACAATGAATGCCAAAGTAAAGGCAACTCCAAGAGAGAGCAGCTTTTGGGACTGAAAGACAAGCACGGTCGAACAGCGTTGACACTCGCCAAGTTGCGCAAAGGTGATATAGCCAATCTCATCGAGCGGTGAGTTGTTTGCATTTCTGATAATTGTTGAAATCAGAATTGAAATCATGTCAATAGTAACAATTTCAGTTACTAATTCAATTCAGAGAGATGAGACTCGTTGTTGATAAGTACGGTTTGATCAGCGGTCTGACTAGTGAGGTGAGTGCCTGACAGGTCGGGTGATAAAAGGACAGGCCTTACTGCACCGCATTCTCCACTGCAGGAGGAAGCAGCTCGGCAGAGGCTGAAGCAGCTGGCTCAAGCCGGTGACTTTGAGGGCTTGCTTAGAGCTGCCAATCTTGACAACTGCAACCTGTCTGACCCCAATGGATTCACCGCAGCAATGTGGGCCGCCAAGAATACCAACTGCAGCAACAAAGCTTTGTGGCAGAAGCTGCTGTCACTGGCAGATCCAACATGCGCCTCTACTGAGTCATTGAGCTGCCTGCATGTGGCAGCTCGCAGCGGCAACTTGGTCGCCGTTTCCGTTCTGATTGACGCAGGAGCCTCTGTAAATTCTCAGGACATCTATGGCAACACTCCTCTCATTTCGGTCGCCGTGGAGGCTCCTGCGCAAGCCTCAGAGGTTGGGAGCATCCTGCTAGGGAGAGGTGCCGATTGGAGTCTGAAGAACGAGTATGGCAGAACTGCAATGGATTTGGCGCAACCCAAAGCCGAGGCATTTCAGCTGGCAGAGTTGCTTGCCAAGTGAGTAAGGGGAACAGACTACCATTCGAACTATCGATTAGGATTGCTATGAATTAAAAAAAGAATGCGTTCGGATTTCTGATCATAGAAAGAATTGTAATTTTTAGAAAGGCAGTATCATGGCATCTGAAAACGTTGTCAATGTCTGCTAAATTTTCAGATACGACGGCACGGCGTATTTTGAAGTGGACTGCAAAGAGCCTGTAAGTCGCTCTTGTTTTCCGAACCCCATAGCTAGGAAACTGACTGAATTAGCTATCGTCCTAAGAAATTTGAGAGTATGAATGAATGCGCATTTGTAGAGCACAAGAGCACAATAAATTCTATAGGGGAAGCAAAAATCTTTTTTGTGCTTTCCGAGTTGAGGGGCTACGAAACAAAACTTAGTCGACTAGTCTCTAACTTGAATCGGCAGACCGACTCCTTGGACCCAGTCTCTAACTTGAATCGGCAGACCGACTCCTTGGACCCAGTCTCTAACCTGCATCCGCAGACCGACTCCTTGGACCCAGTCTCTAACTTGAATCGGCAGACCGACTCCTTGGACCCAGTCTCTAACCTGCATCCGCAGACCGACTCCTTGGACCCAGTCTCTAACCTGCATCCGCAGACCGACTCCTTGGACCCAGTCTCTAACTTGAATCGGCAGACCGACTCCTTGGACCCAGTCTCTAACTTGAATCGGCAGACCGACTCCTTGGACCCAGTCTCTAACCTGCATCTGCAGACCGACTCCTTGGACCCAGTCTCTAACCTGCATCCGCAGACCGACTCCTTGGACCCAGTCTCTAACTTGAATCGGCAGACCGACTCCTTGGACCCAGTCTCTAACTTGAATCGGCAGACCGACTCCTTGGACCCAGTCTCTAACTTGAATCGGCAGACCGACTCCTTGGACCCAGTCTCTAACCTGCATCCGCAGACCGACTCCTTGGACCCAGTCTCTAACCTGCATCCGCAGACCGACTCCTTGGACCCAGTCTCTAACTTGAATCGGCAGACCGACTCCTTGGACCCAGTCTCTAACTTGAATCGGCAGACCGACTCCTTGGACCCAGTCTCTAACCTGCATCTGCAGACCGACTCCTTGGACCCAGTCTCTAACCTGCATCCGCAGACCGACTCCTTGGACCCAGTCTCTAACTTGAATCGGCAGACCGACTCCTTGGACCCAGTCTCTAACTTGAATCGGCAGACCGACTCCTTGGACCCAGTCTCTAACTTGAATCGGCAGACCGACTCCTTGGACCCAGTCTCTAACCTGCATCCGCAGACCGACTCCTTGGACCCAGTCTCTAACTTGAATCGGCAGACCGACTCCTTGGACCCAGTCTCTAACCTGCATCCGCAGACCGACTCCTTGGACCCAGTCTCTAACCTGCATCCGCAGACCGACTCCTTGGACCCAGTCTCTAACCTGCATCCACAGACCGACTCCTTGGACCCAGTCTCTAACCTGAATCCGCAGACCGACTCCTTGGACCCAGTCTCTAACCTGCATCCACAGACCGACTCCTTGGACCCAGTCTCTAACCTGCATCCACAGACCGACTCCTTGGACCCAGTCTCTAACCTGAATCCGCAGACCGACTCCTTGGACCCAGTCTCTAACCTGCATCCACAGACCGACTCCTTGGACCCAGTCTCTAACCTGCATCCGCAGACCGACTCCTTGGACCCAGTCTCTAACCTGAATCCGCAGACCGACTCCTTGGACCCAGTCTCTAACCTGAATCCGCAGATCGACTCCTTGAACCCAGTCTCTAACCTGAATCCGCAGACCGACTCCATGGACCCAGTCGAGCTCAGCATTCCAGAAGCCGAGACGGTTGAAACTTGTTGTTTTCAATTTGTTCGAGACAACTACAGCTACAAAGACTCAGCTGGGAGTGGAGCGAACTATTCCGGAGATATTTTCAATCTGAATGTGGTGAAGAAAAACGATGACTCCAGCGTCGGTCCAGTGTCATTCAGCGTTGCTGAGGGCGGAGCTTTCGTCATGCCTCCAAAGATTCTTCTCGTTGTCGGCTTAGAAGACTCGGGATTGACCGAGTTTATCAACGGAATCGCCAATGCATTCTACAGAGTTCCGTATTCGCAAAACTTCCGGTTCCGGCTGGCTCAAGAAAGCAGTGAAAAAGACATAATGGTGTACACATTATTCCCTGTGAACACTGGCGGTGCCGATGAAAGCTGCAGGAGCGCTATGGACACCCCGCTGACCCTTATTGTTGCCCCAGAATTTCGAAACAGACTAAACCCGAACGAAGGTGATCAAATTGAGAGGAGAATCGCGGAGGTGCTCGGCGATGGAGGAACTTCTGCAATTCCAGGAATCACCGGACTGTTGCACGGCTTTTGCTTCGTCCTGAGGGCATCGCAAAGCAAACGTTCCGATCCTCAGATAACCGTTTTTAAAGAAATTACGTCACTGTTCGGCGTGGAAATCGAACAGATCTCGCTGCCAGTTTTGACTTACGCTGGTGGCTATGCGACTTTGGCACAACCCGATCTCAAAGACGGCAACGTGTCATTCAGAAAGTTTCTCAAACTCAATAGTGGAGTTCTGTACTCTGACAATATCGACAGTGATAGCTTGAAGCGGGATTCAAATCTCTCGTTAAAAGCAAAACTAGAAGAGAAGATGAAGCTGGATGCAAAGGCGAGAGCCTGGTGTGAGGATGAGCACAGTTACCTTGAGCTGTTTGAAGCGATGGAAAAGACACGAATCGGTGTCCATCTCCGATCGAAACAAAAAGCCAAAGACAGCCCAAGTAATCCAAGACAACTCGAGGTTTCTTTTGCGATCCTGATGAAGAAGCTGAAAGAAACCTTGGAAAAACTTGCCATATTTGAGAAGGAGCTAGAGCTAGTCAGTAAAACAGCTGGTAACCCAGGCAAAACTAAATTCCTGGTAAAAAAAGTTCAAAAATCAAATTCAGATTTACCCAGGAACCAAGTTGCTATAAATTGCAAAAAGTGCAACATGACGTGCTGGATTTTGGAGCAATCAGCATATTGGAGAGATCAGTCTGAGCCGGACATCGACTGCACAGCCTGCCCAGGAGGTTGCAGTCTCTCTGAGCATAAGCCAGGCAAGAAATATTTAGAAACCGTCGAGAAAGAAGAGGAGAGGACAGCGGAAACCATCACACGGCGGTATCCCGGTAAACGGCGTAAAAAGCAGGTCGAAAGCCGTCTCAAAGACGATATAGACGAACACAGGGAGCACTTATCAAACAGCTTAGTAAAAATGCATCAGTGCATGCAGGATCTTGAGCAGCTGGCTCATCGCCAGTACCTCCTAAGCACTGCCGATGAGTACGTTGAAGAGTTGATAAATAAGCAGAAACAAGAAGAGCAGCCAAACTGGCAGACTCGGGCGAGGCTTCTGCGAGACGCCAAGAAATCGGTGGAAGAAATCACCCAGATTCGAGCCAGTGGGGCAGCGGGAGGAGGAATAAAGATAACTGCAGCAGAATGAACCAAATAAGCTGCCGCCGTTAATTAACAGTAGAAAAACCATGGGGTGTATTTCAAATATACACATGTTTTATTTGTCTGGATCTCCAAAAATATTTAACCAATTGCCATGAAAATCCAGAACACGGGCTAAAATTTTCCGCTCTATTTGATGAAGCGACTCCGCGAATCACAAAAAATTGACATCATCGAGATATTCAACGATTCTTCTCGGGGTGTCTGGTGGCAAAAAACCACCAAAATTGGCACATTTTTTTCTGCTCAGAAAATCTCATCATGAAACCACGTCGGCTCAACAAAGTATGCATATCAGTCGTAGAGGCTTTTGTTCTCAGCAT
This sequence comes from Macrostomum lignano, assembly GCA_002269645.1. Taxonomy (NCBI): domain Eukaryota; kingdom Metazoa; phylum Platyhelminthes; family Macrostomidae; genus Macrostomum; species Macrostomum lignano. The sequence continues at coordinate 795,242 of NIVC01000027.1, read as the reverse complement.
TCCAGGCACCATGGTCCCCTTCATCACCGTCTGGAGCATCGGCGGCGACCGTCGATACCTTCAACAAAAGCACCCGATCGGTAGAGCAGAGTATACTAAAACTCGGTATACCAAAACTAAAATGGAAGAATCCTCTTCTGCATGCAGCACTCAGTCATTAGACATAATCAGTGAATGAAATAGACAACGGCGACCCTCTAGATTGACCTGAAGACATACAGGCGACCTTCGGGACTTTCAAAGGAGTGCCACCACGCGGTCCTGGCACCTGGCACCCCCAACATCGTGATTTTTCTATCAAGGCACCAAGCCAGGCGTGCCTGCATATTATACAATGGTCCTGCACCATGTTCAATTCGAAACTGCCGAATATCGTCAGCGGACTGCCGCAGCGGACAAGCTCTACGATATGACACCTTTGTCAGTCAACTGCTCCAATTGTCCTTTTCTGGCCGTACCTATGCGTCGACAAAACGCTGGTTGTCTATTATTCTATTATTGTCTATTATTGTGGTGTGAACTGTGATTTCACGTTCTTTCTGAAGGAGAAGCCCGGTTGCAATGGTGCCAAGCTGTTCCTGCTGACATCGGCTGGGAATCCAGAGATTCAGGATGATATGGACATCCGCAATGTGTTCAATGCGGAAATCTGCACTGGCAAAGGAACACTGCTGTCCACTACTTTCGCACCACAGGAATCCGATGCTCAGCTGGCCAAGGGCTCAGAGGTGTGGAGTGGTGAGCAAGTTGTTTGCCGCTTGGCTGATCCATTCAGAGGACACTGGTACAACATCATATGTGACAGATTCATCTCGGGTCCTGCGCTGGCCAATCACTTGTACCGAGAACAGTGATGCGCACTCGTGGTGGCCTGCCAGCCGATCTCAAGAATTCAACTCAAACCATGGCTCCACACACGAGCGAATTCCGGTTTTCTGAGGAGCTCACGTGTGTGTCCTACTGCCCCAAGGCGGGCCGAAACGTGATGTTGCTGTCCGCCCCTTGTGTCCAAATTGCATCACGACAGACAATTTCTTCCCAATGACAAGCCTGTAGCAATAGGCACACACTAGAATTCTACCAAGAGTGGCACGGACACCTGCAACAGGATGTTCTGCACATCCGACTGCAAGCGAAAGTCCGACTCATGTGAGAAGGCAATCTTCTCCGGCGGCATACTCAACATAGCATCTGTGAAAGCCGCTGCTATCTGGAGACTGGCGCACCCAGAGCTCTGCGCCTCGCCGAACTATTGCAACGAGTTCCAGCGCAAGGCAGCTGCGCAACTTCTGCAACCTCTGATCGAGGAGCGCTCGCAATCGGCCGCTCTTCTTCAAAATCTGTCTAATCATCACCGGCTGGTGTTCCAGCTCGCAGGTTGTCGAATCAACGACGAGCAAATGAAGGAACAGGCACGCGAAGCGGCGGCTGTGTTGTCAGTTGGTGGCAGAAAGCGCTGTGCAACATGCGCGAGACAAAAGTCAAAGGATGAAAAGCGGGCCTTGAGTGCGACAACAAGGAAGTGTTGCATGTGTGATGAAGGAATTTGCTAAAGACACACTGCGATGGAAGGTACAGTGAGTCACCATTACTGCGCACGTTGTGCACCAGATTGAATAGTGACAATTGACTCCGCTTTTGTGTCTATGTGGTGTTCAGATCCTTCTGCTCAGAATTTACTGTAATATCATTTTTGACAAGCTGTAATATCATTTTTGACATGCTGTAATATCATTTTTGACATGCTGTAATATCATTTTTTACAAATTAAATATTTTATATTTTTCAGTCGCCAGTTAAATCTGTAACTCTCCAATTGAACATGGTGCAGGACCATATTATAATTTGCCGACATGCCTGGTTTGGTGCCTTGATAGAAAAATCACGATTTTGTGGGTGCCAGCCTCTGAGGGCCACGTGATGGCACTCCGTTGAAGGTCCCGAAGGTCGTCCAGACAGAGCTGAATGCTGAACATGGTGCAGGACCATTGTATGGTGTGCAGGCACGCCTGGCTTGGTGCCTTGATAGAAAAATCACGATGTTGGGGGTGCCAGGTGCCAGGACCGCGTGGTGGCACTCCTTTGAAAGTCCCGAAGGTCGCCTGTATGTCTTCAGGTCAATCTAGAGGGTCGCCGTTGTCTATTTCATTCACTGATTATGTCTAATGACTGAGTGCTGCATGCAGAAGAGGATTCTTCCATTTTAGTTTTGGTATACCGAGTTTTAGTATACTCTGCTCTACCGATCGGGTGCTTTTGTTGAAGGTATCGACGGTCGCCGCCGATGCTCCAGACGGTGATGAAGGGGACCCTGGTGCCTGGAATGCTGAACAAAGGCCTCTACGACAGATGGACCCAGATTATTGAACCAATATGGATTCACTTTTAGGGTTTATACAGTGTAGTGTTGTCCTTGCCACCAGTGTCTTCGACAAGAATCGTTGAATATCTCGACTATTCTGACGTCGGATGACTTTAAAAGTTAATGCGTTGGAAAGGGCGGAAAATTTTGATCCAAATGGTGGACTTTTACAAAAATCGGTTATTCAGTTTGCGAGCTATCGTAAAATGGGTCGTGTGTATTTGTAATACACCCAGTGGTCTTTCCCCATGGGGGGGAGAAATAACGTGGTCTTTCTACTGTTAATTGCTATGGAAACTACTGAGGTTTACTACTAATCTGGCGTTTCGAGAATGGAAAAAGCCACCCAGCACTTTTAAAAGAAGCGTCGCTAACGGCTA
>NIVC01000027.1:785000-787500 GCA_002269645.1 Macrostomum lignano | reverse complement strand
AGAGAGCAGTGCTCAAATGGGATCAGAGAGCAGTGCTCAAATGGGATCAGAGAGCAGTTCTCAAATGGGATCAGAGAGCAGTGCTCAAATGGGATCAGAGAGCAGTGCTCAAATGGGATCAGAGAGCAGTTCTCAAATGGGATCAGAGAGCAGTTCTCAAGACTCCGCAAAAGCAGCAACCTACAGACATGATGCCGGTGATGCAGAGGATTTTGATCTGGAACCTGCCGAACCCCAGCTTCTCAACCGCCTCCTCCACCGTGTACCGAACCTGCCGCTCGCCCTGAGAACTGTCGCTGCCTGCAGCAGCTGATGCAGCACCGGATGCTGAGCCGGAACTCAGCAGAACTCTGGCATCTGAAATCGAGAAGAGTGCATCAATGCGAATCGAGCTGTCAATCAAAATGACACGCCAAGTTGAATGAGAAAATGCAAGGCACCCTGTTGAGTTGCTGAGTAGCTTTTTGAGCTTGCTGCGGCGGCTGCCAGACTCTGTCTACTAGAAGAAGAATAAGAGCTGCCGCGCTGCATTGCTGCAGCTGAGCAGTCAGTCAGCGCTCGGGCAGTTGAGGCAGGAATTGCTGAGGGTAGATTTCTGAGCAGCGCTGCTCAGGCCTCTGATAAATAAAATTTGACACGGCTGACTTGGCGCTGCCGCTTCCGGCTCAAGGAGCAGCGGGAGGAGAGGCGGCAGGGAGGGCTGGGGAGGGGATTTGAAGTGTGGGAAATTCCGGTGGGAGCGGACCGGGGCTGCTTCGCCCGGGATTTTGCCTTGAAATGGGATTTGTGTGCGGTAGGAATTCTGTGCGGTGGAGATCTAAGGGGAGTCAATGAGGATCAGGGAGCGTGAATGAGGATCAGGGATGGTGAATGAGGATCAGGGAGGGTGATTGAGAATCAGGGAGGGTGAATTGGGATCAGGGAGGGTGAATGGGTATCAGAGAGGGTGAATTGGGATCAGGGAGGGTGAATGGGGATCAGAGAGGGTGAATTGGGATCAGGGAGGGTGAATTGGGATCAGGGAGGGTGAATGGGGATCAGAGAGGGTGAATTGGGATCAGGGAGGGTGAATTGGGATCAGGGAGGGTGAATGGGGATCAGAGAGGGTGAATTGGGATCAGGGAGGGTGAATTGGGATCAGGGAGGGTGAATGGGGATCAGAGAGGGTGAATGGGGATCAAAGCCACAAAGTCCCCTAGGATCAGGTGACTCAGAGCAACCCCGGGCCAAATGCCTCAAGCAGCTGCAAACACGACCTACTTTTGGCTCGCGCCCGCGCGGCGGGGGAGGCGGCGACGATGAGCGACGGCGTAGCGGTGGCGACCCGAGGCTGCCGGCGAGGAGATGCAGCCCTGCTGAGATCACCTGGAAATGTTTGGCAGAAGCAGAAATGCCCTGAAACATTTGGCAGAAGCAGAAATGCCCTGAAACATTTAGCAGAAGCAGAAATGCCCTGAAACATTTGGCGACAGCAGAAACGCCCTGAAACATTAGGCAGAAGCAGAAATGCCCTGAAACATTTAGCAGAAGCAGAAATGCCCTGAAACATTTGGCGACAGCAGAAACGCCCTGAAACATTAGGCAGAAGCAGAAATGCCCTGAAACATTTGCCAGAAGCAGAAATGCCCTGAAACATTTGGCAGAAGCAGAAATGCCCTGAAACATTTGGCAGAAGCAGAAATGCTCTGAAACATTTGGCAGAAGCAGAAATGCCCTGAAACATTTGGCAGAAGCAGAAATGCCCTGAAACATTTAGCAGAAGCAGAAATGCCCTGAAACATTTGGCAGAATCAGAAATGCCCTGAAACATTTAGCAGAAGCAGAAATGCCCTGAATCATTTGGCAGAATCAGAGACCCTGCTCAGATCCCTGGCAGAAGCAGAAACAACAAGCAGCCCAGAGGGAACACCCGCTGCTTTTCTCTACCCCTCTGCCCGCCCCAACAATTTCTGCTCCCAGGCAATAAAAGCAGCAGAACCAGCCGATAAGCCGAACAGATCGCTAATCAATACTGCACTGCTATTTGAGAACAATCCGAGGCGCTGAGACCATAGCGGCCGAGTAGCTCAGTTGGTTAGAGCGTCGTGCTGATAACGCGAAGGTCGAGGGTTCGAGCCCCTCCCCGGCCAGGCAATTTTTTGTATTTTCTGCCCGATTGATTTTTCTGAGTACAGAAACTCACCATCTGCATCCAGCGAGTCATCTTCCAGCCTGTAGCGACTGCGCCTGATGAAGCTGACAGACATGCTTTGCAGCCTCACTGAGTGGCACTGAGGGCGAGCCTGGGCAGCCTGGGGGTCGCTGAGGGCTGCTGTCTCTGCAGTGATGAGGGAGCGGCACTGACTGACTGACTGACTGACTGACTGACTGACTGCCTGACTGACTGACTGACTGCCTGACTGACTGACTGACTGACTGACTGACTGACTGACTGACTGACTGACTGACTGACTGACTATCTGACTGACTTCCTGACTGACTGACTGACTGACTGACTGAC